>JAQIWG010000222.1:0-40212 GCA_034695025.1 Chamaedrilus cognettii
CCCTTCATTTTTGAAGAAGCTTGATTCTGTTTTAATGTAGTGCGCTGTCGATTTGTTTAGGAGCCATAAAGGGAACAGCCCTTACTTCCCTTCTGAGAGAAACTAATGAGCTGCCCCTGAGTATTCGTAGAGAATTTCTTACCACCATATATTTCATTAAATTAAATGTCAACCCACTCATATCTCGCATTATGTTTTGGATATCATTGCTATGCCATCGTTGGAGGTAAAATTTATATCTCATCGGGAAACTATTTGGGGGGATTCAGTATCTGACATCCGTCTGGATAATAGTACAAGTACATCTTATGTTACTACCTCTATATATCCTCCCTGGATTTTAAAAAGTGCAAAATTGGATGACTCTCTTCTCTCTCGCATCAAGGATGAGCTCTCACTTAATGGTGCAGCTGCTGTCACAGATTATTTAGACCTGCTGATGCTTATCATGTTTGGATACTTAATCTCTGACCAGTGTGTAGTAATCTCTAGTAGTTGGCCTGTAATCTGATCAATGTGACCCTCTGGTTAGCCCTTTCATGGTAGTTGCGATTTATTCACCCTATTTCTTCTTCGGTGCAATCCAAAATATCATTCAGTTCTATAGTTCTGTGTGGTTGCTTGGTCTTGTTACGAGAGCTTCCATTTTAGGTTGTCGGAAATAAACAGACACGGCCCTCCATACAGTCACTGTATCGAACTGTGGTAGTCTTTGTTAGCCTACTATGCATGTCCTTAAACATTCAAAACCACCACCATTATGTCACTACCAAATGTGTTCGATTCAAATGCATTTTAATAGTAGCGCCTGGTTACGCAAATAACGTTTAGAAAAATTAAGCATGGCGTCTGAATTTTGACTAATTAGTCGGCTCACTCTGATAGGAGCCGTGTGTATGACATTACCATTTCCGGCTTTGCATTATTTACATTAATTTTAGTGTTTAATGGTATAGTATTTAATTCTGAAATCCGCCCATAAGGCACAATTCCTTTCCTAACCTTCAAAGTTGCTCTGGTCGCTGCACATCGACTTCAAGTATAACTCCACTGAGCACTTTGCCATCCGTCAGACACCCGCCAGGACTCCAGCATGAGTGAGACCAAAAGCAGCAGTGGAACAACGTCCCAAGGTATTACTTATTATAGCTAGCATGTGTTTATGATGGTCTATTCTTACATTCATATAACTTGGCTATGAGCCTATGATCATTGATCATAGGCTATGACTCGGCCCAAGACAACGAAGGTATGACTAAATTAAACATTTTAAAACAACTTGTTGTATGTGTGTTCTTGTACACAAGTACTCGACCGTCACAACAGCTACAATGATTTCTGTAACATTGAACTGCTTCCTGTATTGTGTAACAAAACTATGGTTGCGGTAATAATTTCTGCCGTTTGATACTTTTGCAGCTCCGATTTTAAGTTTTGAGCAGATTTAAGATTTGAAATGAAGTTTACATCTACACCTTTAGTTAGGTTGGAGTAAGTATTGTTGATCTCGCGTGTAGATGGCAAGTCGCCTGTGAGTTCCCCTGGCGACAGTTCCCCATTGTTTCCTGCTCCGGGAGGGGGGGCCTCACCGCTCATTCCAGACCCGGAGGTGGCGGCTGGCCTACAGGCCGATAGGGAGCGACAGGAGAAGGGGTGGAGGGCCGATCTAGCCAGGGTGAGTGGGCTGTGAGAGGGCCGTTTGCAATCTATACGCTTGAGTGCTTATGTGGGGATGTTGAGAGATGTGTGGCAATCTGTTATTTGAATCTAACGTTAGAATTATCGAATTGACCTTCAGTAATTGTTTTTCACTTTTTATCTGCATTATTTAAAGTTAAATTTTTTGTAGGCTATGGAATTAACTATAGATATTTGGTTTTTTATTGCCTTGATGTGATCTTGATTATTGTGAACAGTCTTTTGTTATGATGCTTTGAAAGGTTCTGCTAAAACATTGAGTGCGGTTCTTTGTTCACCTGTGTTTGCTAAACATTGAGAACGGTTTTTTGTTCACATGCTGAGAACGGTTGTGTTCAGCTTGAGTATGAGATCGAGACGTTGAGAACGGTTCTCATTGTTAAGAACAACCAGGCGGCGGAGCTGAAGCGCAGGCTGGGCATTACGCCGATGACAGAAATGAAACAGGACCTGCAGCAGAGCATCCAGACCCTCAAGGAGTCGGAAGCGTACGCACTGCTTACCTACGCTGTAGACTCCATGCATGATGACCAATGGTCTTGTTTAGAATAAGTTTTATAGTTTGAGCATAATTGATTATTGATATGAGAAAGTTTGAAACAACAGCGCAGGAACAATCAATGTACTTACTAGCTGGTGCTTACAGTCAAGTGGGCTTCATTGTAGAATTTGTCGGGGTCTTATAGGAAATTGTTGTATATAGCTATGTTAGAAGTTTATAGGTTGAATTTATGCAATTTAGTAGCATGATGCAAGATATACAAATTGTGATCGATAGGTTTCAAAACGATGATGTGGTGTATGTTGTAGATATCAGAAGACGGGAACGGCGTTCAGGAATTTTGGCGACTTTGCTTCAAGGAAACTGAGTGACATGAGGTAAAACCTTTTGAAACTTGGTCTACACTAGTCTTCTTATCAGGTTGACTGCCTGTATTCTGATCGATGTTAAAGTAATACAATGTACGACCTTGCTGTCATATATCTACGTGTGTAGTAGAGAACCAGCTGCTGACTGATAACAAATGTTAAAAGATGTCTCCAGCATCCACAACCAGAACCAGCATCCACAAACAGAACCAGCATAAAAATAAATGCTCACTTGCAAGATTGACATGCATTGTATTGTTTAAAGCGTATTTTAGTTATTACTTGTCTTTTGTAATTGATGTATTTTGGTGTGAATATTGGCATATTTTTAATGTGAACAATCTCTAGGTGTATTTTCAAGGATAGTAGTTTTGTCATGTCAGTTGATATTTGAGTCGGTGACACCAGTAGTGGTGTCGTAGTTGGATCAGATTTGAGTTTTGCGTGCTTTAGAAACTCGACTGCGTTCAAGTCTGTGGAAGAGAAAGTGGGAGGGGCGTACCAAAGTGTGAAGGTATCTGTCGTATCGTAATGTTTTATTCTGCGTTTAAATAGCAAATTAAGTTTATTGATGTTAAATTTAGACCAATGGTGTTATTTAGTTTTAATTATGTTTTCCTGAGCAAGTTCGTTGATGTAGTAGTTGCTACTTTGTTTCCAGGCGCAGCTTTAGATTAATCATAGTAGAGTTACTGCCTTGGATGTTGTGGCTACATTGCGAGATACACGGTAGTTAAGAATAATGTTCTAAACAAGTGCATACGGTACTGTATGGCGTTGAATATGAAATTTAAAGCTTAGTGGAAATTCCTTGGTTCCCTTCTGCACGTGCTGATATGTACACGAATGGTAGGCCTATATACGATAATATAATTTTCTTTTAAATGCAGATAAATCTATTTAAAGCGTCCTTCGATGCTTTAGGTTTAGGCATGGAGTAGTGTATTCGTTGCTATATTATATTGAGATTTTCTTTTCGTTACGTGTTGAGTAGAATAGAAATGTTTGAAGTCCTAGCGCACGCATTAAATTAGCATGCAGCATCGTAAAAATGTATTAAATCAGAAATATTATGATCTAACGTATTATTTATATTTTTTTAGTAATTGAGTATATATTATAATAATTTTTTTTCTTGATTTCATATATACTTGAACATGTTTAAATTGTGTGTACGTATTAAAAAGACTTCGCAGTCTATTGGAAACTTCCGCTCACGGCTGGTAAGAGTTGGAAGTGGCTGATGCGACAATGCTGTGTTCTCGTACTGCTCTTGTATTTCACCGCACTATCAATCTATGATGCGTCATTCTGTGGTGTATCGTATCATATGACAACATTTGCAAAATTTGCTTTCGATGTATGCTTCGTCCATGTGTCTCATTTATCTACTTGACAGCAATATTTGTATATCCTTGCTCTGAAATATACCTTTTTCTTCTTTTGTGTGTTTTCACCACCGGCATTCCTTGTTGTCTTATTTATGTGTAAAATAGTTTTTAAACGTCAAATTTAATTTCTAGTTCAGTTTATTGTCGTCGGTCTGTTCTTTCAAGAGTAACCTTTCTATTTATCTTTCTTTTTGTCTTTCTTTTTTCTATTTGCCTCTCTACATGTATTTGTCTTTCTTTCTAATCTCTCACTGTATACTCGTATGCATTGTGGTGCTGTTGACACTGTACACACATTCACCTGTGAAGCAATTAGCTGAGATTTTCTGTCAATATTTAAATTATTGTTCTGCATGTATCTCAAAGATGCAATTAGCACTAACTTGTATCTCACACTTCCATGAGGGCGCTTCTCCTTGTTAGTGGGCTATCCAGGGTTTCTCACTAACTTTGGCTTTAAATTCCGCTGAAGTGGTAATGGGCAATTTAGATAATATAAAATTGCTAATGAATGTTTCGTCTTGGTGTTAATAATTCGCTTGCTACGAGCTTGCTTGAGGTATCCTAGTTAATATAGTGACTCAGCGATGACTGTGTTTTTAGTTTATTAACTTATTTAGCGTTTAGACCTTTAAATCATTATTTGGTTATTATTCATTAAAAAAAATTTCCTTTATTCTATTTGACAGTAAATTAACGTTATGTTATTATTTAGCAATTCTGCTATAATGACTAAACAATTTGCTGAAATGTAGGCAGCTGTAACATCAATTTCATCAAATCTTTAAATGGCATAATAATTTTTTTTGCAAGATCAGCTCTTTTGTAAGCATTTATTTTAAAAATCCTGTGCGTTTGCTTTGCTCTAAATATTTTGTGATCGATTGATCAGTGGTGCTTAGAAAAATTCAATAAAATAAATGGCAATTGATGTCAAGTTGCTAAAATGCTTGTATACAGCCTGTCGTTGCAGACTCGCTCAGTGTCAGGTCGAGCGGACGGTGGTGTGGAGAACGACCCTTCGACCGTCGTCAGTGCGAGCTCTGAGCCGAGCGCCATAGTGAACCCTGGCGCCACGACCTTGACGACGGGTGGGGACGCCCCTGACCCGCACACTGAGGGCTCCCAGGGTCAGCAGGGGGTTTGATGAACCAACCGATCTCAGGATGAGGGTGCACTCTCCTCATCAAGAGTTCAAATGTGAAAAAAACTTGAAGGGATGCTCCGAGCTATTTTTATGTTTCTGAGCTAGCAAAAGCCTGAAAAATTGCGTTAATTCTACCGGAAGTAGGCCAAAAGCGAGACAGCTGCTTTGTTGCTTTGCGCTGCAAACGACCCAAGAAGACATACGCTGCCGCCCGCAGCGATTTGAAATATGAACTGTAACTCCTTATCTCACAATGTCTGTAAGCCTAATGTTATACGGGAGCAAGTGGTCCATAATCTTTTCGTGTGTTATTTTCACTTAATTGTTATTGTTGGATATTGTGATCACATCTCGGTTGCAATTCACTTCCGGCCAGAAATACTTTTAAAATTACAATATTTCCACGTTTTTGCTCAATTTTGTTAGCTCGGAGTGTCTCATTAATATCCAGTTGCTCAATGGAGAGTTACTTAATGATCATGAATCAGCATCTTCGTAGCCAATCGCGTCATGTGAAATTGATCTGAGATTACTGCGCTGATTGGCTGGGTGACGTAATGATGTCGGATCAAATTTTAACTTCTCGTTGAGCAACTGGGAATGAAGTCGTCGTTGAATTGAAGGGAAGGGTGATGCCGATGAGGCTCTAAAGGAAGAGCTTCGAATGGAAGACTAAGTAACGAGTCCTATATTTATGTCATCATTCCAGCAAGCTTACGTAATCGAGTAGAGAAAATCATTTATTATACATTTCCAGTTCTTTGTCTTTGTTTTAACGAATCTACAGCTGGGGTTAAACATTATTTTCTGAAATTTGGTGTCAGAATATAAAAATGAGCCTTTTATTTATTACTGTGAAATGGGATATCTTTCTTGCTCGATATGGATCGAGTTTGAAAGACATCATGTCATTATGTCGTTAATGCCATGCAAATTCTTTATTCCAAGGATCAACTTCATTTGTAACTTTTTGCTGTCTATTCTAACTCAATAAGCTTGAATTTATTTTTCTGAGATGTTTCTGAAGTTTTGTAACCGGACATCATGTCCTCTAAGTTCCTTCAAATATTGATTTTAAAAAGGTTGTTGTTACTTCACCATAGACCGATGATGGAACAGCCTGTAGATTGTTGCTGGTAGAGCTATGGTTGCGACATCTGCCTGTGATGAGTGCGATGTACTTGTGGACATATATGCCAGATATATCCTTCGTTACTATTTTTCTGTATTTTGTTGCATTCTAACATCGTTGCACTATAAGACGCTGTTCATTAATTCGTTGTACGAGCGCCGACAGGCTCTTGAATGTAGTCGCAATGTTACGCTTCTTGTTATTTATTGCATTTCGCACATTTGCTTTTTGTTGGCTCATTGATTTATTTTATATATTGGGTTTTGGGTTTTGTTGTACAATTATGTATGAGTTCCACTTGCTCTGTTCAGAGTCTTCAAAGCATAGAAGAGTTGATTTTGCAATCATTATGTGATTTTTTTGCACAGCATGCTTGCACTATTGAGAGCTGGGAACTTAATTGATTATTCATCTGATGAAACATTAACGGCTTGTTGCTCAAATCAAGAGTTTTTAATAGTCACAGAACAAAAATGTCACCAGGTCCCAATTAGATTGCTTAAATTAGATCTCACATCAAATTTCAACTCGCTATCAATTGGCAATTCTATATTCGATCCGAGATCATTTAAAATAACATTTGATTGAGCAACAAAGGCCCAGTTGCTCAATCCAGAGTTACCTGGTCTAAAATTGAAATTGTCACAGAACAAAAATGAAGTCAAGATCCAATCAGTATACGTAAATTAGATTGGAGATGTTCAAATGACTCGCTATTATTGCAGAGTTATTTCAATGGTCTGAGATCATTTAAATAACTTTAGTGAACAACTGGGTCTGTGATTTGTTGCAATATTCTTGCATCTGAAGCAGTTAATATTGGTTTTTTGAGCATAGATTAAGATGATGTCATTGAATATATGTGACTGGATAGATAATGTGGCCTTGGTTTCGGCTTTGCTTCGGATTTCATTGTTTTGCTTACAGTGCTTGGATGTTGGGTGCTTTGAGAATCGTGATAGTGACTATTGGAACTGTGCTGCACCAGTGATTTGTAGCTTAATTGTGTAGGTCTGCTAAATTGTGTAATTGCTAGATTTTATAATTACCATTGTCATTCTATGTGTATTACAAATCGTGTTGAATATTTACACATTTAAGATTACTACACAATTGAAATGCTAGGTCAGAAATTATCTTTTGTGTCAATTCTTATTGTCAACAATTTTATTGTCAAAAAAGGCAACTGTTCCATTATTATTGAAATCGAAAACATTGCGTTGGTTTGATACTTGAACATTATAGCAAAGTAGGCCTACTTGTTTTGTGACTTGTTTAGATTCTGTGCAATAGCAGTGTGAAGGTTTACTAGTATGCACAGTATGCACTAACACCATTAATATCGCTTGCTTTGATGTATTGTAGCGCATATCTTGATGAATCGTTTGAGGATCGAGATTTTGACCATTATCTCTTCATTGCGCTTCGTATGCAACGTTGAATTGTTGCATTTATCATTCGGTGGATATTGATTACATAATGAAATGGATCAGAAATCAGACATTTTTTGTTTCAATTCTAATTTCAGCAAATGTTTTCAATAATAGTAATAATTGCAATTTTTCAAGTGGATGTAGGAGCAGCGACCTTGTGCACATACCACACCGGCTTTTAGAATGTGACTTTAACAACCTTGACTATGTCTAACCAAAAGCTAACCATGACTGTAGCGCTAACTCAGCCCCAACCCAAACGCAGCCCTAACCCTGACAATGCCATTTTTATTTCTAATGCTAATTCTCGTTTAAATTCTGTTTGTGCTTTATTATTTCCGGTAGTGAAAATAAGACATCCAATAATTTTTTTAAACCGGAGATTGCAAAACTAGTGTCTACTTCTGTTCGTGCTCGTTCGCTGGTCATCCGTCACTAGCAAGGACCGGCTGCGATCAGTTTTCATTATGGCAAGCAAGCGGGACGAGCTGCTAGCTCGACTCAAGAGCAACCTTACGATTGCGTCCAGGGTCGCTGACATGGATGTGTTCCCTAGCAACCGCGCCTCTTCTCCCCTGCCCCACTCACACCTTCACACCGCCACTCACACCGATAACTCCCCCAGGCACACTATCACTCATGCCGACAACCCCCCCAGGCACAAGGCTACGTACGACTATCATCATCAGGCCCGCCCCACGTCGGAATCACACACGTCGGAACCCGAATCACGTTCCGGAGAATTTCGGGATAATTTGCGAAACAGCTCGAGCCGCGAATATTTGGACTCCGGTGGATCCTCATTGCATGACTACGATGGTGGAACTCAAGAGGGGAGACCGGTGCATCTTGTGAAACCGGTTATTCGCGATCCTCCACTTGAGGGACACGGGTCCCTGGCGCCGACAGTGAGGTCGATATTGAAAAAGAGCGAAGCACACCAGTCTCAGTTAGATGACTATCATCGATTGCTACCAGCATCAAGCGAGGGTCGATATTTACCGATGGCAATGGCCGGAACTGTCGCTGACGCGGAGAGAAAACTGACAGACGACAGGAACATGGTGGATAAGATACTAAAGGCTATATCGGGCGGTGGCAGCAGCGAGCTACTGGCTACTCTTCAGCGACAGGATGAAGAGAGGAGGGGCGAGTTAGGCAGGAGAGCTGCTGATGCACCACAAAGCGAGGACTTGAGCCAGAAGAGCATCACTAACATTGTAGATGTGGGGAGGAGAAAAGATTTGTTGAGAAAAGATGATACATTAAGATCTGACGATGTGGCTAGTCGCGAACAAGCAGCGAGACGTGAGAATGCAGTAAGACCCCCTCTATCAAGGATCAGTGTTGAGAGCCACGCATCCTCCTTGATTTCCCCCCTGCCTGAATCTCAAGCACTCAACACTCGTCGCGACCCAAGCAATGTGCAATACTCCTTCCTTCATGCTTGTGAACCGACCTCAATTTCTTCTCACCAGCCTGCACTGACCTCATTTGCGTCTGAAAGTCATGACCTCAGTTGTTTAGCGTCTCAAACTCGTAAATCAATGTTTGTTTCTAAACCTTGCAACGCAACTGCCCCCTCCGTGAGTCCCCCCTCCCCCTTGGGTCCCTCCTCCGCTCATCCTGCCCCCACTCCCTCGCTGGGGGGCGCCGACCGTGCGCGGCTGGTGAGCGCGATGGAGGAGATGAACGCCAACGTGTCGGTGCTGGAGGAGGCACTGGAGAGCCTGAACGCAATGAGAGTGAGCATGCTGGACCGTGGCGCAGGGCCCCAGCGTGACGCACTGCTCGCAGAGAATGAACGCATGCAGGTAGAGCGGCGAGCGGTAACTACTCATTACACTGTATGGTATTACGTAGTATGTAGTGGCGGTAATTACTGACTTTGTCAACAGTTTTAATAGTAATAACTTGATGGTAATCACGTTGAGGTTCAAGGTAATTTTTAATTTAACAAATTTGTTTTAAGCCTAAATATTAAGATGCTGCAGTATACAGTGGTTAAGGTGTCGGACTGAGAGTTGAGTGTGTGTACAGGGTGAGATACACCAGCGACTGTGGACCATCAACAAAGCGGCGCGTGCCGTTGCCGACAAGCTGCTCCATGATGTTGCCGGTGTGGAAAGGGGATCTGTGGGGCCTGCTGCGCAGCAGCAGCAGCACATGACCACGTCAGTGCTGCTGCATCATAGCAATGAAACACTGCAGTCCAGCATTGCTGCTATGCAACACTCGCAGCATGCTCGAGGTGACGCGGAGACAGATCGTACTGGGGAACGAGATCGTGGTGAAGTCAACTATTCCAAGTGCCAACGTGATGAAGTACCATTGGACAGACTGTATCCAGCTAAGAGATTAGAGTCGGACGATCGTACGTCTGAGAGACATTACTCCAGCAAGGCACCACGTGCTGATTTGGCGCTGGGTGGAGACTACTCCCGCATTAGACAGCTTCTTGAGCAATTGGTATCGACTGAAAATCGCAGCAGACGAGATCGGTGTGATGATATTCGACCAGGGAAGGATGAGGAACTCGTATCAAGCAGTTCACTCAAGCGCAAGCGATCACTCAGCCATGACGTCGAAGCGCGCACCGAGGCAGCGGGCAAGGATTCAATGAGTGAACTGAAGCGTGACGTCAATCAGAATCAAAGCAGTGATGCGTCGCTTGCTAGAAGTGAATGCAAGTCTGAGCAGAAAGCTGAGCAGGAGACCCGACTAGAGGTAGAGGCAGGTTCTGCTAGCCGACACAGAGGTAAGACATCTCTGGGAAAGCAGGAGGGATGGGCTGTAAGAGGGGATGACAAACTGGACTCTGGGCAGGGGCTGAATTATCTGAAGACCACTGAGAGCAAGAACAGGAAACAATCATTGCACAGTCCCAACATTAAGCGAGTCAGTGAACCGGCAACCAAGAATACAAAAAGTACGAGCGGTGAGAGCTCTAGCAGTCGAGACAGCAGCTCCAGCTCCAGCAGTTCTGGTGAAGAATCACGAACGTCTGCTACTGGCCATGGCAAGCTTATATCTGCCAGCCAAGATAACAAGGCAAGGTGTGACAGTAGAGATAAGAAGTCAAGGTCTGCAAGTAAAGATAAAAAGGCAAGGTCTCCCAGTAAAGATAAGAAGGCAAGATCTCCCAGCAAAGATGAAAAGGCGAGGTCTCGCAGCAAAGATAGGAAAGCGAGGTCTGCCAGCAAAGATTCTAAGAAGCATAGGTCCATTAACCGCGATATGAAGCGAAGATCTCCCAGCAGAGATACGAAGGCAATGTCTGTCAGCAGAGCTAAGAAACAGAGATCTGCCAGCATAGATAAGAAGCTAGGGTCTTCCAGCAGCAGAGATAAAAGGCAAAAATCCACTAGCCGAGATTGCAGACGAAAGTCTAGCAGCAAGGACAGAAAGCATAGATCAAGTAGTAGAAATAGAGGGCGTAGGTCAAGCAGTACAAATAAGGGGCGTAGATCAAGCAGTAGAAACAGAAGGCGTAGATCAAGCAGTAAAAGTAGAGGGCGTAGATCAAGCAGCAGAAAGAGAGGGCGTAGATCAAGCAGTTGGGATGGGAGGCGCAGATCAAGGAGTGGGGATCGAGGGCGTCGGTCCAGCAGCAGATCTAGGCGCAGATCTAACAGCCGCACACGGAGGAGAAGTCGATCCTCGTCAAGGCTCGTTGGCGCCGGAGGGAGGCGAGGTGAGATCAAATAAATATTGACATTTGTATTCAAATAGGTCGATAAATATTCTTGTGAATATCTGACAATTTCTCTGCTTCATGATATCGGCATTGCTGTCTGTTCGAACGGGAAAATAGTTAATTGATGTTTACTGCATAGCCTAAGGCTTTTCAGGCTTCTTTACTTTCGAAGGTGACTACATAGGGAAGCGATTCCTTAACTAGGCATCAATCGGATAATCGTATTGTAAACTTGTGTCTTCATACAAATTATTAAGGGTGCGTTGTTTTTAGGCTCACCAACCATCACTACTGCACATTAAATCTAAAAACTGTGATGCCACACTATTTGTGATTCCACATGGAGTGACCCACAGTATCTCGCGTACCTCGACACATTTTTCAATCGCATTTCATTCCACTTTAGATGCAGCAGATCTGAGTCTGAGGTTATTTGCTTTCTCAGTAGGAAGGTCGAGGAGCCGGGATCGATCCAGGCGAAACAAGAGCAGGAGCAAGAGCAGAAACAAGAGTAGAAATAGAGGCAATAGCAGGAACAAGAGCAAGGACAAAAAACAAGGAGTTGAGAAACAAAAACAAGAACAAAAGAAGGTCAGCATTCGACAAGTTCAAGGTGTCTGTCGTCTGATTTTTTAAACAAACTTTATTTCACATGTATTCTCCGATCATTGGTGACTAATTTTCTACTAAATGCGATTCTAAGCTATTGTGTTGATTAATAACTATAGTACACTACTTAAGTTGTGATATGAGGCATTCATAATTATGTGGTTATACGTTTAAGGCTGAGTTTTTCTATCTAGTATCAAAATTTAAATCCAAGATTCATTTTGGAGAGTAAAATCCAATAACCTGGTGCTAAATAAATTATCAGGCTTTCAGCGCGCTCATTGGGTGTGGTGATATCTTGACCTCCGATTAAATTTTGATACTTGATGGAAAACCTCAGCCTAGCTGTAATGGCGTACTGGTACTTTCAATCTAGTGCGAAATGAATAAATTGCATTATTTATTTACCACGTTAACTGTATGCATTGTCTCTGATTGCCGGCTTCATGCAGATCGTCGTTCTGAGTGCCAGTGAGGAGAGGGAGTTAAAGAGGAAGGAAGAGGAGGAGCGAGAGAGACAGAGACTGAGAGATGCAGAGGAGAAGGAGAGGAGCGTGTTGGAAGGCGTGGAGTCACGGTATATGGAGGGGGAGCGGTACTACGACGGGCGCGCGCAGCTGTGCAGGCAGTGCGCATGTGTGCTGCATGGACTCAATGACCTCTGCAGGCACCTCCACTCGGACACACACCAGCGGGTCTGCCACTGAGGCGCTTCTCTTCTAGTCTTGCTATTCGCTTTTAGTCTTAATTATTTTTGGCCAAATAGTATAATTGGCTATTCTCTATTATTTGTAGTTTCCGTTTGCTCTTTTAGTGTCCATTATATCTATATCTTATTGAATTTTTACTGTTAATGACATCTTTTTCTGTGACAGTGCTAGACAATTTTTTTTGCTAGAAACCCTTTGTGATTTCAGTCCTCATGTCTGACGATTGGTGTAAGTTGTCCAGTTTCATCACATATGTAGCTTATGCTTAATTTGCAGTTCATGCATCATGCATTGTTCAGCTATTTTATAGTGTAGAAATATTTATTTCGCTCACATCTGTGACTGTCATTTATGATAATAACACTTGCATTTGTCTTGTGAGCAGCGGATAGACGCGGACTTCGACAAGGTTGATTTGAAAGAGGAGAGGGAGGGGGAAGGGGAGGAGTCTGCCCCCCCTGGCGAGAATCTCGTCCCTGCTAGGGGTACTGGTCATTCGCAAAATCTGCGCTTCATTTGTCTTGTGTTTAGCTGCATTTTGCACCAGCTCTGGAATAATATCAAACTGCTAATGGGTCTAATCCAATTGTTGATTGTGAAGCTCTGACATATTCTGAATGTAATTTTGTCCTTCTTTTTTTTTGTTAAATTGTGAAGCAGCTAATTTAGTCCATCTAATGGAGCTAGAATCGATCTAATTGAGCTGGAATACACGGATTGAATTTGAAGTTTAATTGAAATTTGATGTTGAGACTTATTGTTGTGATTTCTAAATATACAATCAGTATTGTGTAAGCCTAGACCAGTAGTTAATTAATAGCTGGCCAGTTCATAGCTAGCAATACTTCTTCTTGAAGCAGGAGTGCAAAGTGCCTGGATGCCTGCATTGGTTCTGTTACTGAACCTACTTTGCTGTATCATTGCTGATCTATCTGCTGTGCCTTGCAAATTATCAATCTAAAAAGTCTTTCATTAGTTTTTGTTTCATAACATTGCGTGTTGCAGGCGAAGAGTTTTTGCTGCCGCTAGCCGCGTTCTTCTGTTCCATCTGCTGTGAGTTCAGCAAGGACAAGGCGCACGCGCAGGTACACATCAGGAGCGTCGCACACAACAACAAGTTCAAGGTTTCTTACATTCACAGCCAGCTTTAACGCTATATTCTTCATCGTTGACATTGATTCATTGCAAGTTGACTCAATTGCCAGATTATCTGCTAAGAACTTAGAAGTCACGGTAGGCACAGGCGTTTGGTGACGTAAGTTTTCTTAGTAAATATTTGGGCGATTGAGCCAACTCGAGGTTTGCTCTCAAAATGGTGCATATCTATGTAAGTTTGACCCTTTTTTCAAGTTTAATTAGTAGAAAACATTATATTTGTTAGCTAAATGGTAATCATTATGCACTAGAAGTTACCGAAATGACATTTTCAAAAGAAATGCATTGCTGTTATATTTGAAATTTAAGCCATTATTATATTAATTTGGCGACCATTTGAGTTTGCATTGTATATCTGCAGCATGTTGTGAGCAGCATATTTATAAGCCTGGTTAAGAACGCTGACTCTATAGTTTGTCTGTCACAGCTATTCCTCACGGAGAATCCAAACTACGAGGTTCAGTTTCTCAAGGAGAGAGCTGCCGTCATCCAGGCAGCGGCTGCTCAAGTTGAGGAGGACGCTGCCAAGGAAGCAGCTAGGGAGAAAGATATGAAGGAAAGTTGCAAAGAGAGCAATGCTAAGGTAACCACCATAGAAAAAGCTACAAAGGAAGATGCCATAGAGAAAGATGCGAGGGAAGCTATTAAGGAGAACGACACAACGAAGGCAGGTAAAGATCTATTCAAGCAAGAGGCCACCAAATCTGTCAAAGTTGCTGAGGAGCCAATGAAGCAAGAGCCAGACAAGAAACCAAAGACTGCGGAGGTTGCAGTGAATGAAGATGTCTTCAAGCCGAGCAATGACACAAAGACTCCGGTGGATGCTAAGACGCATGACAGCCAATCTTTCAACAAGTTTGTCATCAAGTTCACCAGCACTCGACAAAAGACGCTTATGAAGAAAAAGAATGTCGCGATGTCGTCTCGCTTCATCGCCGGGCAGCACAGCGACGATGATGATGTGATTGTGACCGGCATGGAGCCCAGCACAGTGTCAAGAACACAAACAGGCAAGCAGACAAAAGCACAAACAAATACACAAGTGCTAACCGCACAGGGAAGAGTGCAAACAACCACGCCTTCCAGCATACAGCCAAGCTCAGTGACTGAACTAGCCAGCATCCCCATCCCTGCCACACCGATGCCAGCGCATCTGGCGGCCAAAATAAAGTTTGACATTAAATCATCTAACGCGCCCAATACTGAGCCCAAAACCGAACCTGCTGAGCCGACGACGGTGGATTTAACACGCGGCACACCGGCGGTGGGGTGGAGGCAATCCGCCGCTCTGATGCAGCACAACGCGGCGATGACACAGAAGGAGTCAATGTGACCCAGGCCAGCAAGGTCAAGGACGTTGATGTATACCAAGGTCAGCTATGTGGTGGGAGTGAAGGGGGGGGCTGTGGGGCAGCAAGGGGGCGAGCAGCTTGTGAAGGGGGGCTCAGCCGTTGGAGCCTTGCCTCTGCCTGGGACAAAATGAAGGCGATCTCAAAGTTGCGACTTGGACACTGTTTCGTGAATTATATTCACTAGATAGTTGTTATCCATCATTTTTTATTTACATCGTGATTCTAACGTAGCCAATTTTTCTTTTTCTTTTTTTATTTGATATTTAGTGTGTGGGTGTGTGAATTTTCACACTTCTAAAGGTTTTGGTCATTAAATGTGCTAGATTGTTCAATGGCTGGTTCAGTGAGCAGAGCTTAATTGAAAAGTTTGGTTGTTAATGATGTTAAAGTTAATACTTTTGTCACTGGTTGTTATTTCACTGGTTTTGGTAACCTAATAAATGCGTTGATAAGGGCTCATTTTGAGGATCACAATGTCATTGTTGGCCCCTATATATCTTGCTGCTATCTTCCGTCTGCTAATCAGTTTTTTGTTTTGCTCGTCCTTTCATTGAGAAGTTCGTAATTCTCTCCTGTAGGCTGTTGTTAGTACAATGTTCTGTTGCTTTGAAACTGAGAGGACAGAAGATTTACGTGTTGAAGACTTTGTGGTCTTCCTGGACACTCCGGCGACCTGGACTGAACTATTGTTGAAACTATCATACAATTTGTAAGCTTGCTGTGGTGCTCTGAATGTTCTGTAGTGATTGAAATGCTAAAATTGTTTCTTGTAACTGTAACTTACAAGAGGAACTTGTTATGCGATGCTGGTGCGATGGTGGTCTTAATTTTAAAATTATCTGGCAATGCAACAAGGAGAAATTCGTGTGCATTTTTAAAGAAGAGATTCAGATTAAGCACAGGAAAATTTAGTTTTTAAAATCAAGTTATTGATGAATGGAATGAGCTCCCTGAAAGTGTTATTCAGGCTGAAAGTAGCAATGCCTTCGAAGGCAAACTTGATGGCTACTTGAAGCAGGTCAGGGGCTTCAAATAAGCAGTGCTCCTTTTTCCCCTGTTGAACCGTCAGCGCGCTGGCGGAGGACTGACGGTGAATGGTAAACTAGTAAACTAATTTGTCAGAATTTATAAATATTGTTATTGAAAGGCAAACATGAAAACAAAACGCCGACATTGGGCACCTCTGCACGGTTCATATAAAACACAGGCTAATTTACATGTTTTGCTCCGCTATTTTATACTCCAGAATACTGCTAAGACAAAAATGCATAAAACTAATGCAAAAACGGTAAAAGAACGATTTGAAGAAAAAATGCCATAAGAGATGAAAGCGCGTGTGCCTTCAACATATAATAAACTAATGCTAATATCATGTAAATTAATAGAGATGTACAATTAGGCCTAATAGAAATATTTGCAATTTCAATTTGGCTTTAAACAGATAGATCGGAAGTTTAATAGTTTATGTATTAAATTCATTTTTGAAATAATTCAAAAAATAGGTTCTTTCTCAAGTTTCTGCGGTGTAGTACTATAGTTATGACATCGTTGCGCGTCATATTTGCAACGTAGATTTAGTCCCACAAGCGAGCTTTACATTGAAGATTCGTCCAGGCTAATAATATTGTCAGAATCTTTCATTGATTCAGTAAGTAGACTATACAAATTGTAATCTGACATCAAACGCGCTAACATGGTTTCGTGAGGTATGTCAGTATCCCCTAGCATACGGTACATATTAGAAGAAACTACTCTGACTATAACGGTGTCTAGGGTTACTATTGTAACTTCTATGCGTTTTATATACTTAAATTATTTAAGAGCCTTTTAAACAGATTTTAGAAATAATATTTTATAGTTCTCGTACAGACCAAGATGTCAGGCGATCAGTTTGCCGTTGACTTTCTCTCGACACTCCAGAAGCTCCGCGACGATCGTTTATTTTGCGACGCCGTTCTCTCGACGGATGACGGATGCGGTGAGATCTGGGCGCACCGCGTCGTCCTAGCTACAGCTAGCGCCCGAATCTGCGCCACGCTTAGCAGCCAATGGAAGGCCGCGGAGGGCGGAGTGATGGCGGAACAGAGGATTCGACTACCGGGCTGCGACCTGAGAGCCGTGGAAGTGGTCGTGTCGTATCTGTACAGCGGAAAGCTCGTCATGCCGGCGTCGTTTGCCGAGCCGGAGACGTTCAACCGGGTGCTGGCTGTGTGCGGCGCGCTCGAGATGAACGTGGAGAGGCTCAACGGCCAGAGCGTCACCTTCCTGCCGGACGATGAGCCGCAGCGCGAGGCAGGCGACACACGCGATGGGACGCGGCCGTGCGGCACAGAGCCAGACACGCCAGACAATATGCAGCCAGAGAGGCAAGGGCACAAGCGGCCATACAGGCAAGGAGACAAGCAACCATACAAGGAAGGGGACAAGCAGCCATTTAGTTGCGGAGGCAGCTCAGATGTGGAACCAAGTGATGATGATTATGTGCCACGCGAGGGTGAGTGCTTATGATTTAATTAGAGATTTAAACTGCTTTTTCTTTTTGTACTTTCTTGGTGATTTCATTCTGAGCGTTGTTCTTCACAGGTTGTTGTTTGCTAGATAACATCTGACATAAAAAAACTTGTATTTCACACAAATTTTTGCTAGCTAATGCTTTAAGGTCAGTAAATCTTTACGTATTGTTGATGTGCTATAGCGGATATATGATATGATATGCTATGATTTGATATGCTATAGTGGATATATGATATGATATGCTATAGTGGACTTTTGTTTGACATTCAATATGTAAAATCTACAAGATTCAATATCTCAAATATCAATAGAATTCTAAATATAAATATAAAAAATATTTTGACTGTTTGCTGGCTAGAGGGATATCCAGACGAGAACGGTTCCTATATTGTGCCGGAGTCATGTCTTCTGTCATCGACTGTTTGTGAAGAGATTGCTGTGACAACCTCCTCCCCAACATCCACAAAAACGGCTTTAGATCTCAGCAATTATTCAGCACAGCGAGACATGAGAAGCAGCGCTAGGGAACGAACGGGTAACAAGAAGAGTGATCAGGCACAAAACAGTGGATCGCCGAGCAAAGCACGCGATCCAAGCGCGGATGGGCTGATAAGGGAATGCGTCGTTAGGGTGTATAAACTAGGCGAGCCGTCCTGTGAGGATGCGAGGAAGAAGATCGAAATCGCACCGGATCCGACCGGGGGCGTTTTGAATGCAATTACCAAAAAAAATGATCGCAGGGGGGCATCAAGGCGGGTTATGAAAAAACGCGTGGGCAACGAAGAAGGTTATGAAAATGGAATCGGGCAAATGGTTGCTGTTTCAGCTGATGCCACTAGGCGCCCGACCATTTGTGTAGAAGTTGAAAACAATGGGGAAATGAGCGAAGACAACGCTCAGTCAGCCTTTAACCATTCTGACGATGCCGTCAAGCCCCACAAGCGCTACAGACCCCGGGCTCGTGAATCACAGAAATTCCTATGCAACCTCTGCGATCGTCGATTTCACCGCCTTGTCTTCTTCAAGCGCCACCTGGCCGCATCGCACCCCGACTACCAACCGCACATATGTGTCGTGTGCGGGGCGTTATTCGACACCAGCACCGAGTTGGACACTCACGTGCCGAGTCATGTGCGACTCTCGGGAACCAGCAACCGTCCCACGCGGTACCAGCGTCGCGCGTTAGAGCGGGAGAAGTACCAGTGCGCCGTGTGCCTGCGGCGCTTCCTCCGCCTCACCTTCTTCAAGCGCCACATCCTCAGCGACCACCCCGGCTACATGCCGCATATCTGTGACCTGTGTGGAAGCGTGTTTGAAACTCGTGCCGCGCTGGACGAGCACGTCCCGCTGCATGCCGAAGGGTTTCCCTATCTGTGCGACATCTGTGGGAAGGGGTTCAACATACGGCGTTACCTGCGCCTGCATGCGCTACGGCACGAGGGCGGGCCAAGGCCCTATCTGTGCGACACATGCGGCAAGGGGTTCTACGAGCAGGTGACGCTTGACAGACACATGCTGACGTGGCACACCGCCGTGCGGCCGCACATGTGCAGCGTCTGCAGCAAGGGGTGCGCGCTGCTTTTATTGGGTCATTTTTGAGGGCTAGTCGATTGACCAGTAATTATTATATATTAACGTTGCATTTAATGTGTTTGATGTAGATCAAGTGGCTTGAGTTACGGATTGGATTCAAAGTTTTGTAGCAAACTGCTCATACTGGCTTATGCACAATCTTCACAACTAGTGTAATTTAGGTGAATCGCAGCGGTCCTTTTCAGAAAACAAGATTTATCACTGCATTGGTAAATTATTCTCTAGGGCTTGATCTGTCGATAGTTAAAAATTGCCAAAATGGATTTCTTTTGGCAGCTTGCAACATTTTGTCTGATTTGGCGGAAGACTTCGCTGATTTTTTAATTGATTCTTCGTAGAAGTCTAATTACTGATTCTATGGCTACGAACAGAAATTAATTTTTTCCAGTGCGACAGAAGTGAATAAAATGATGTTTTAATAGATTTAAAATGTGTAACAATGTGGTGAAATTAAGTTGGGCCTGGTGAAAAAAATTATCTTGGGTTTTTTAAAAATCCAGAATGGGCATTGCTGTCGTTCAACGAATTTAATCAATGAAATCATTGAATGTCGTGTTATTCAATGAAATTAATAAGTAGCCTGTCTGCTAATATCATGAGCCTATCTATTCTAGCTACGTGTCGAGGGCGCAGCTTGAGGAGCACGAGCGCATGCACACGTCGGAGCGGCGTCACGTGTGTGACATGTGTCACGCAACGTTCGCCAGCGTGTCAGGTCTGCGACACCACCGCCTGCGACACGGCGGCATCAAGCCCTACGTCTGTCCCACCTGCCAGTGCAACTTCACACAGAAGTCCACACTGCAGGTCGGGCATCGAGTCTAGCGGCGTAAATAATACTAACAGTAATTGGCTTAGTCAGTTTCGGCATCTAGTGACGTCATCGGGGACTTCCCTTCGCCGTGTGCAGCCATCAAGCGATTGATGAAAACCCAGGACGGAGGGGTAGGAGAAAATTGATCACTTGTTAAACATCGGGTGCCTCATCCTGTCATTCACGTACATTTCTTACGATTTTCTTAACTTTTTTCTAAGTCAAATTTAAAGCAAATAATATCCATTCGCCTGCTGTGACGTCATCATTCTGTTGGCTCACGTTCAAAATGTAGAGTTACAAGTTGAATAGAAATATTATTTAGTGAAGTAGTCGTTCGTAACAGTGGCTCTTTTCTTGTGAATGCAAAAAATTGTGTGTACTGCATGAGCTAATCAATCCTAAGCCATTAGCTAGCGCTGATGTAACTATTCAGGGACGCTGCGGTGGGGTGTAGGACTGCACGCAGGTTGTTGCGTTACAGAATCACATGAGGCTGCACTCGGACGAGCCACGCCGCACCTTTGAGTGTGAGGTGTGTGGCAAGGGCCTCTCGACACGCGCCAACCTCAGCGCGCACCAGCGCACGCACTTCCCGCCCGACTCGTCCCTCGCGTGTGCCATGTGCGCACGTACGTTCAAGAACCGCACGTGCCTGCTGCGCCACATCACCATCCACGCCGACCTCACGCACCCCTGCCCCGACTGCGGGAAGAAGTTCCGCGGCGCGTTCAGGCTGGCAATACACCGCAAGCTGCACCTCGCGCTGCAGTGCAGGATGTGTGACAAGGCGCTGACCGGGACCCGTGCACTCCAGTGTCACATGATGAGGTGCGGAGACACCTAGCCATCCTCAACTCTTGAAAATTACCAACCTTCATACCTGTTGGACCTTAATGCTCTCTAGATCCCAATTAGAAACATGATTCCTTGATATAAGCAGCCTCACAGTACTTGATATTTGTTCAATCAACTGTCTACCTTCACTTTCTTTTGCAGCACCTACTGCTTGGCACTCTTTTCCTCTTCCACTCCGAACCTTCCCCTCTCCGCCGTTGTTCCTTCCTGATATAAAACACATATTTTTGCTCTATAGATCTTTTTACTACCCTGTCAGACAAATGAAATTATCGACTCTGCTATTCTACACTCTTTCTCCTGCCCCTTCGTCTTGGGTTTCGCCTATTAATTCTTGCCCACGGCTAAGGGAGACGATGCCCTGGGACTCCGCCTGGGACTCTGAACAGATAATTGTCACAGGTACCACGCGCACAGTGATCACGTGTGTGACGTATGTGGGAAGAGCTTCGAGAGCTCGCGACTGCTGTACTTCCACTCTAGACTGCACGACGCAGCCTACGCGGGATTGGCCACCATCAACGCAAACGCTGAACGCGCGCCCTTGATTGGCCAGCGCCAGAGAAACGATCTGATCCTAGCCGAGCAGAGGGGTGCTGCTGGGACCAGGCTGGGTCCAAGGCTGGGTGCCGCTGGGACTCGAGCCGGGAGAAAATCAAAATGTTGAATTGATTTTTTGATATATCAGACTGATATAGATCAAATTATCTTAGTGTTCAAATGTTGTGCGAGTATTTTTGCTCAACTGTTTCGTATGCTTATTGCTATCTGTGTTCTGAAAGCAGCGGGCAGTATGTGGAAAGTAAGGTTTGTTTACTGTCTTTTATTTGAGCTGTTGTGTTACTGTGTCAGAGACTGTAAATAGTTACTAGTTGGATTATATTTTTTGTTCTATGCAACCTTCTAAGCTAAATGGTTCTAAGATATTTTACTGTTCGTGACGTCTTGAGATTAATTATATACACATGTCATGTTACAAAAAAAATTCTGTCAAATATTTCTGCTTTGGTATGTGGTTGTTCAATTATGGTCCTAACTAATGAGAAATCTGTGGAAGACCTCCCTGAATTGTCATTTATTTAGGCTAAACTATATGACGATGCTGTAAAACATGCAATTTTTACGTGTATGTAATTTCAATCAATCTTGCAAATCAATCAAACTCGCGAAAATTACATGTGCGAAAATAATACTGCAGAAGCTTTGTATAATTAGACATTTCTCAAAACACTAAGATTATGTGCAGCAAAATGTCAAGGAGGCAAAGCCCCATAAGTATTACGCAGTAAGAATTTCACGTTTTGCAGTATCAATGTTTTATTAACGTTTGTCTTCTACGGTGCTTTATCCTTTACAACTAATCCTTTCTGCCTCAAAACGTGAAATTGATAGATTCAACTCTCAACAACTTTAGAGAAAATCACAGGTGTAGTGTGTAAAAGCAGAGGTGTGTCTACCTGACTAGTAGACTACTGTCTAATCATAATTGACAATTTAAATAAATTTACGATGAAGTCAGAATGTCAAATGAACTCAGATGTCACCATTGATAAACAAGCATCACGTTTATAAGTCAGGGGCGTGTAAAGTAAGCAAGCGCTTGGCTCAGCAAAATCTTGCTGTTCAACGAAAAGGCGAAAAAACAGCCTACGCGCTTGAAGGATTTTTCTAACCAACCATCCCTACTTCACGCTGATTGTATTTTCGCTTTTTCGTTTATCAGCAACATGGTGCTGAGTCAAGCGCTTGCCTACTTTACACGCACAGAACTACGATGATTCTCTCCGCTGGCGACATCTGACGAGTTTAATAAAATCCCTCTCGATGGCGCCCTACGCTCTATAAAACCCTCACATAATATACATCAAAAATGATATCTACAACATGCAGATGGTTTTGTAATCAAACTCTTCTACGTTAGACCATTTTTTCTGCGTCTACTCTAGTTCCACGCAAGAATCAAAATTAGAGGAAAATGTGTGATACTATAAAAATTGTGCTAGAACTTAATAGTGGTGTGAAACGCTGCGAACAAGGTCATCTTGATTCTACCGAGATAATACGCCGAATCTGGTTATACGGTTCTATGGTGTAATGGTTAGCACTCTGGACTTTGAATCCAGCGATCCGAGTTCGAATCTCGGTAGGACCTTGTTTTATCTTCACGCGTCTTTATCTTCGCAAGTGGTAGCAAGTTCGTCGTTGCCAGCAATAGACTTTAAATCGACTTTTACTCCGTAGCGGTTCGCTACACAAATATTTAAGGAGTTGTACCAGTATTTCAGAGGTCGAAGTTATAACTTCAACTTTGAAAAATCTGATGATTGTTATTAAAATGAAATCCTAGAGAGACTTCTAAGCCCCAAGCCTAGTCTATTATAAAACAATTATTGGCAATGTTTGAAAATCCTATCTTCTGCTATCTGTTATAGCACTTGATTATTTTATGGCTTCAAAAATGACAAGTATAAATTATTTTTCATTAACCATACTCAATAAGCTGTTATACACGCATAATGATAAGGATGTAATTCTGGACAATCATTCTGGCACATTACCACACAGCATATTGAATTTCAGTACTTGAGCTAAAATTGAATAACAATGTAGTATAGATGCGCAATACAATAATTATTATCGTACACAGTTGACATCATGACATGAACAATATAGTTTACTGACTACGGAGTAACGTAACACTAATCTAACAATCTTCAAAATAAATAATTTGAGTGCTTTGACACAGAGTCGGTGTGTGGGTCGAGCAATGCGGAGTCCTGCACCACACGACAACGGACCCCTCTATACTTGACAACGTTGCTGACGTAGCAGTCATCCGTGTTAGCCGTCAGAGACTTTACCAAATTACCTAAACCTTTCAAAAGCCGTATTCCAACTCTAACCCCCTCTGATATAATCTCTCCTTTATGTAACGAAGAGCATATGGACTAATCTTCGAGAGTCTCTTTTGTTTATTGTAAGTCGATTGCTGGGATGGGAAATGGATGCTGTGGCTATGCGAGAAGTCAGGATGGGATCTTGTAAGGAGACGCAGCTGGTTGAGAGAAGGGACAAGGAGAAAGGGTCTGTTCTAGGTGTAGTTATTCGGAAGGAACGCCAGCACAAAACTGTTCTTAATTCTGTTTCAATTTAGAGTATCAAATATAATTTCGATCCCGAGTTCCAGACTCGAATCTCCCTGACTCTCGTTCAATGCTATGCATGTCTATTTATACTGTTCGGGACGGCCTAGCTATATCCACACACAGCATTGATACGTTTATGATTGGATAGAGCCTTTGACCAATCCCATCCCAGCCGACTGCCTACAGTTTCATCAAACATTGTCCCATAACATTTACAATAAATGCTCTCAAGAATCTAACCAAACACAAAATTGGTACGTATCTGTTTTATTTCATTTACCGTACTCATGCAGCTGTTACACACGCTTACTGGTAAGAATCTAGAAGAAAACGATAGAATCAGCAGCCCTGTACGCAAACTTAGAGGCATGTAGCCAACGGTACCGGGTTTGTTGACCTGTGTCCCAGCCACGCAGCACACAAAGTATAACAACACTGTTCAAATCGACATCATTTTTACATGGCAGCAGCAGTACGGTGGTGTGTGCAGCACACAGCAAGTAGCACCGCAAAGCAAAATTATATTTATAGTCTTAACAGTCTGCTTCAAATCTGGATACACAATGGATGGATACCAATCAAAGTTTGACCTTAGGTTTATTTGTGTGACCTCCTAATGCAAAACTGAGCCCAGATCATCGCGAAGTGTATAGCCTTTCACACAATTGTGAAGCAAATTCTAGGCGGACTTTCGGAACCTTTTTCGACGAGAAGAATAATTACTGTCGTTTACAAATTACACGCACATCAACATCCATTGACAGCGGAGAGGCCAGTCAGTCATGTATTCACACGCCACTAGCAACCATGTGTCACCAACGCAGCATCCTATGTCGCTGCACCGAATTCACTTTTCAAAATTACAGCAACAACGTATTAGCTATATAAACGCAATGCTTGACCGTTGACCAATTTAGCATCAAAAATATTTGTGCCCAAACCCAATTATACAGACAAGGAGTTCATTTTCTGTTAGATATCATTAAGTTCGGCCTATATCAAAGCCATTATACGAGTGAGCTGTTTTATTGTTTAGTCACAAATAGCAACATTGATTCACTACTGTTACACATATTGAATGCTTAATATTAAGTAATGATCACAACAGCTTACAACTGGTTCAAACACACATTCTATAAATGTGAATCGCATCACCGTACAATGTTCTCACAGTGACATCAAAAACTGCGAAAATGCTACGGACTTATAAATGCAAAAAAATGGCAAAAATCCACGCGTCCTCATCGTAGCTTCGCTGCGAGTCAACTAAATTCAATTTGTAAAAAGGACAGCAGGAACAAACTTTAATGCTGGAAAAAAACCAAGCATTGGACACTGAAAAAGAAAGAAACAAAGTGTCGATTGAGGACACGATGGGTACGAGAAAGGAACTTCAAACAGACTGTTCACAAGATGACAGACTGTTCAACTGTGTCCACTGTCACACAGCTCCTGTCGAGGCTCATTCAGCCTCACAGTCAAGTCCACGGTGCCATCAGCTTTCACAAAACCTTTGACCTACAAGGCTGGCGGCATTATGTACAGCCTGACGCAATCTTTCGACAATGAAATACGATCACCGTGTCTCAACTTCAACAATTCTGAACAGATTCATTTACTCATAATTCTTGGTTCACACATTTGAGGGTTTGTTTCACAAAAACACATCTAATCCCACTCACTGACTAACAGATCCTAAATCCTTTCAGAAGCGTCCTTAATCCCCCCCGCTCAAATTCCACTCAGCGCTTCAATATAATTTCACATATTTCCGCAATTAATTACTCGCGCAAACGTGCGAAGCTACCACCCTTGCCACGGTGTCTCTCTACTATAGTCCACACCCCGGCGGCTGTGATGCGCATGCCCCGCCCGCCCCCCCTACCAGCGCCGCATTCTGAACTTCATTTCAGGGGGTTTTAACCCTTTCTTCCTCTCGTACAAACTCATGACAGGGGGGAGGGTAGTGCGGACAAAGACTTTTCCCTCCAGTGCAAAAATCACGACCACAGGGGGTAGAGACATCGATTTTTCACCGAACTCAACACGTCAAAATCAATGCTTCTTACGCAAATTTCACTTTTCCGATAAACTCACTATGTCAAAATCTAAACATTTCTCAGTTATTCCCCACTTTGGGCTGGGTCTGAACCCCAAAACACCCCCTAGTCTGCGACCCTGCCTGCTACCACTTCTTTTTGTGCTCGTCCATGCTGTAACCGCCGGGCCCAAGCGCGACGACGAGTAGCAGGCCCCCGATGACGCTCAGCGTCTGAAAGAAGTCGTACTTAAGGAAGTCTCGGTTGTATGCGTAGTCAGGCAGCGACCACCAGGCGTTGAAGTAGAGGTTGAGGGACGTCAGCCACACGACCAGCACCAGCGAGGCAAGTCTGCAACGAGGTCAGGGCAAAGGGGTCGTGCACCAATGGGAGGATAGGGAATGAGGTCAGACACAAGACGGGCACCAGCGAGCTACGTTTTTGCTTAGGATCGCTAGTAAGCAACTGATGTGTTGACCTAAATACTGAAAACTAATCAATTGTTCATGCTAATATTCAACAAACAAGTACGGTACAAACAAAATGTGAAAACACAAAAAGGGCTACACTAGGTTTTAGAATTTTAACACTCTATACTATAATTGCATTGTAAAAATCATAATGAATTTTAAAATGTGAATTTGTAGCTATGCATATTACACATGTATCTTTAAACACACTGCTAATTTTCATTAAATATTACGAGTTTAAGCAACAAAAATAGTTTGACTAAAAATGAAATATCCAGCAGACGTTGATATCAAAGTGATAGCAGACCAGCTGTATATGATAAATTTCTTTGCAATCAAATCAAGAATAGTCCACCAACACAGATTGTTACAGGCTGGCTCAGAGCCCAAGCAAAGAACCACTCCCTCTTCTTTAGTCTCTTCTTACGACTCCAGTGGGAAGCTCTGAGCTCAAAACATTTTTGTTCTTCCCTAGTCCGCAGGGTCCCGTACCTCGTCTTGTATCCGACGGCGATAAGGAGAACGAGTGCCGTCCCGACAGCGTTCTGCAGCATCTGCAGGACGCTGAGCTCAAAGCGCAGCAGGGTGAGGAACATGCAGACCAGCAGCACACGCCCGCTCAGCTGCATGTACGTGCGCCGCCTCTGACCCCCTGTGTCGCCCATTGATGGCAGTCCGGCGAACAGGCTCCGCCCTTCCGACTTGAGCTCAGCCAGCAGCAGTAGGACGCCCCCCGCCAGCGCCAGGTTCCTGCGAGGGAGAAACGGCTCAATGAACTATGCGGAGTTCGGTGCAGCGATAGTTATGAATCTTAAAAATGCAAGCAATAATGTACAAGTACATTCGAGAGTCAAAATACATGTTTTAACAACCTTTAACATAGCTCAAAAGGCTGAAATTCAGACAGACAGGCATTAGACTGAGACCAACAAGTTTTTGCTCTGAATTCTGCAGTACCAGTAAGTATGTAATTGCGTTGAACGCCAAAATTACATTAAACAGTCCCTCATGATGTCCTTGGAAGCAAAAACACACTTTAAACCTACCCAAACAAAAATTGAATCTAGCTATCGGCGTACTTGAGGAAGAACTTGAGGTCCCAAAGCACGCTGTAGGCGACCGTCTGCAGCGCGATGATGCCGAACAGCACGGCGCACGCAACGTGTACGTACTTGCGTGCGAGCACGAGCGCGCTGCCGCCCAGCTGCCCTACCAGGTTGAGCAGAACAAACAGTGTTGCGAGGACCCCGCCGCAGCCCCATGTGCGGTCCATGTAGTCGCGCTGCTCGCCCCACTGCAGCCACATGCGCACGCCATCCTCGATGAACGTACTGACGAGGCACAGGCGCGCGAGGTGCGGGAGCACGTGCTTGCCGTGACGCAGGCTCTGCACCGCCACGCAGCGACAAAGTTAACATGCAGCACGTTACGCACGTGACAAGAAGTTTTATCAGTATACCCGTGCACAATGTACATGAAACTTAAAACAATTAGATAAAGAACATTTTGCTAAAATTTCAGTATTCAAGTATATTTAAGTTTTGTATATTTTAGAACGTGTTTTTAGGACCAGACCTCAGACTAGCAAATTTTACAGATCCGTGACCAGCTGTACCGATATACCTTTTTTAATTAGCTCGGACTGGCTCATAGACTTTATAGTTGACCTACCTGGTCGGCGATATCTTCAGCCTTATTGATGATCTGGTCCTTCTGTGACATGTTGCGTTATTTAATGCAGCGTTTCCTTCAGCTTCCGCAAGTAAACAACTACCGATACAGTTTCTTCTCGAAAACGTTTCGTATTCTAAGTAATCAAAGCCTGGTCTGGGACCTTCCGATACTAGATAAAGGTTTGTCAAAATTTGTCTCTCAGCATTTGTATTCACACAAAAACACGCAGCTCTCTTTCTAGAGAAATGAATACGACTTTGAAATATATTAATTGTTTAATTATTTTCTACACACGCTTATCGTGCTGCAAAATATCCGGAGTGCGCAACAGCCTAATTAATAATAGGAAAAACAATAAAAACAGCCGGTCAAGGATTTATTTCATTTATATTCATTTCTGCGCACAGACCGGAAACACGACAACTTTACAAGAAATAGTCTGCTTCTCCGTTACTTATCCACTATTTTAATCATTATGTTTTTAATGCACGATTCATAGTCAAATTGCAATGTTTTTATAACAAGCAGGCAGATTTTCTGGTTTTGTAACATGTAGTGTACTTTAGGAATAAAAAGATTTTGGTAGGTCTAAATTGAAAAAGATATTAATTTTTAGTATTTATTTGATCAGAACATAAATCCAGTGACTGAAATGGTAAATGGCGCACAGAACGTCTGTGTACGTGATTCAACGTGATTGTATCGCGCTCTCTTTTTACTCTGGAGAATTCTTCGAGATTTTCCGTGCTCTAATATTTCAATTAAAAGACATAGCCTAACCTAAAGAAAAGAAAATACACAAATTCAATTTCTTACTCTGAAAAAATACCTCTAAAATAAAGTGAAAATAATACTCTGTGGGCACTCAAATTTGAAAATACACACAAATAGAGCAGGTAGGATAATTGTGATATAATGGATTTAAACCCAAAACTAACCCTAAATAAAGATAAACCTTGAGCACAACCTAACATAACCCTAAAATAACAAAGAATATAGAAATTCGTTTTCATTTTCAAATTACGTTGTCGGGGCTCTCCTCCCCCCCTCCCCCCCCCCCCGCTCTCGGCACCTCCTCCTTCCTCCCCCCCCCCCTGACGCTCGCTAGTCGTCGGAACGGGGGACAATTTGCAGATGAAGCCTTAGCTTTGAATCCAAAAACTTTGCTTTACATGTTACAAATCCTTACACCTCATTTTAACCTTCAATTGCTTCCATTAGTAAATTATCTTTACATCCAAACTTGCATTCACCATTTTTTTTCTCAAATTCAATTTCTAAAAATATTTCACTTGTGATTCATGTTGTTCACTTAGCACGCTCTGCTGCAGCCATGAATTGATTGATTTTTAGAACGAACGAATGAAGTATTATCGAAATATCTTAGGGATTATTTTAGCCATTGGAGTGCAGAGAGGCTGAGAGGCATACATTAAGAGAACAATTATTTCGCTCCGAGTGCTAGCCACAGCTTGCTGTACTGCTCGCAGTTCGTCCACAGTTGATCGCATTTTACTATCGACTGTGAGAAGTGAGCCATTTGCTAACATGTCCGGTCAGCCCGGGGGTCGACTGCGGTCGTTCACCAATCACAACCGATACAAGATGATGGCGTCAATGACAGCCTCTGCCGGAGCGCAGCTCGGCTCCAGCACAAGTCTTTCGGGCTCACTCTCTGGTAATTATCATCGCTAATCTTCTATGATGCTGTATCACATCATCAAATCACAGCATCAAAAATGCCGTATCTGCACAGGAGTAAGCATTGTTGTATCTTACATTAAATTCTGTGAAGTAATCAGTTCTGCAATGTTATTTAATTACTATACTTTTGATGAATAATTATGATCTATGATTAAAGCAATTTCCTATGACATTCTTTATCATTAACGACCATGAAGTGCTAATTCTTAATCGCTGACACCTGTGAAGTGCTAATGTGCACATTATTACATGCCGCTTCAGGCCAATAGTGCCTTGTGTGAGGGCCTGAGCCTGAAGCCCTCGTTAATTTTCCTCGCAGGTTCGCTGCAGAGCCTGGTCGACCCTGCCAAGCTGCTGTCGATGCAGGACGACGCCCACTCGCGGCGCATCTCCTCCGAGGTGATGAAGCAGTGCCTCTACGAGTCCGTCGTCTCCTCACCCTACCGGCGCCATCAGCGCCGCCTCTCCATGCGCCCCCAGTCCACCTACGACCCCAGCGAGGGGCCGTCAGGGAGCACGACCCCAGGGGGCTACGCACCCGCACCCCGGCGCATGGTTCAGTCGATGCCGGTCACTCCGGCGCAGAGCCAGACCGTCACGCCGTCTCACAGCCCCACCGCCTTGCGGCGCTTCAGGGCGTTTGTGTCGCGCGGCGGCGGGGGGGGCGTGGGAAACTGGGGGGCGACCCCGGAGGAGGAAGAGGGGGGCGAGGGGGGCATGGAGGTGAGGGAGGACAGCTGGAAGGGGCTGGCGAGTTTGTTCAAGCCGTGCCCTCGCTACATCTCTGCGTCGGCAAGGAATCTGACGGACGACTGTGGTGCAGCAGGTGGTTTGGATCTGGGCATGGGTGATGGGGTTGGCTTAGGGGATAAGGTAGTCTTAGGGGATAGGGTGGGCATGGGGGATAAGATTGCAGGCAAAGTTGAACAAGGTAATGGTGTGGGGAACGGTGGCGCTATGGGCGATGGTATGCGTGCAGATTTTGGCAGGAAGAAAGGTTTGAGGAAAGGCTGCGATATCGCTGATGGGATGGATAGGGGGCTACGTCGAGGAATGAACTATGGGACGGGCGACGCGTATGGAAGGGAGTGGGGTGCAGTGAATGATCCCATGGAGATGGGGGGAGGGGAGCGGGTGATAAAGCTCGACCGGCCACCCAAGGGTCACCAGCGCCGAACTCCTAGTGACTCATCATCCTAGCGAGCGACTAATGATCGTGGTACATCTTTGAGTCGATTGGCTGTGTAGGACTATGAATTAAAAACTGGAGTGTTTCTCTGTGTTAACTTACTGTATAGTTGTGTATATATGGGTGGACTGGAATCATGTATTGTAGATCTGCTTGACCTAATGCCATGCGTGCACGTTTCAAATACGCCTACGATTTGTATCTAATATCATTATTTTGGGCCCCTATGCCTACTAAACGTAGCGCTGCATTTGAGGGGCATTCAGCTGAACTTTTGAATCTTAGATGGTAATTGACTTTGTTAAAAACAGTTGCAATACTATCTGCCTCAGCTGCCCTGAATTGACCCTTTTTCAGCAATGCTAGTGCAGAAGTACTGCGAATTTATGAGAATAAATTCTATGCAGAGCGTACAGTACAATGTATATAGCAGAAGTTGTGTTACATGTCAACGGAATTTGTTGTACGTAAGTAACCAAGTTGTAACTGTGATTTAGCGATTTAGCGTCAAATGGTATGGATTTGTAGAATTGTTCCATTGGCGCAGATTCAAGATAGCTATCGCACTTTAACGATGAGATGTTTTAATAACAACTTTCAATATGGGTATTAACTATAATATAATCTATTCAGGTTTTATTATCAGGTGAGGTACATGCCGAAATGTGGCCATATTTTGCAACTGAGCCAAATCACTTACGTGATCATGCTCGACATTTTAGCACACAAAATGACTATATTGTAGGAGTTATAAAGAAACTAGGGTGGACTTTTAATGTTGCTCTGGTGTTAATATGCATGATTTGTTTAGAATGCATGTGTTTGCCAAATCATACACGTGCAGTTGAATGCATTGTAAGCTAACACCGCATCTCATCAAAGCAGTCTCACAGACGACATGTATGTGCAGCGCTAGATCTTTGCTTTGAATGGAAAGCGTGTAAATAAGAGACTGCAGATGTAGAGTGCGTTGCATGGAGTATGTGGAGTATAGAGCGGCGATTATTGTCTATAGTCGCATGCAAGTAGAGGCTATCCAAAAGGGTAGTGCTGCCAAGAAGTAGGATGTCATTGATGCAACCAGTATGAGCATGTGTGTGTTACACATGTAGTGTACTATTACGCAATGTCATATACAAGAAGACCACCTACTTGGTGCTTTGTTATATTTAATTTTCAGTTCAAACATTGTTACTAGTACTAGTGTTTGAACATTAAGTCATGACATTTTGTCCTGTGTTATTTTGTTGCTTCATAAAGAATGTCATGACATCTAAAAAAATGGTCGCGTGGCAAACTGTTCCCTTTAGCAGTCATATTTGATATGAATGATATCGAAATCTGATATGTATGATATCGAAATAAAATATGACCAGTATATTTTGAGATTCATTTAACTTCTCAAATTTGGGATCATGTTTATATAAGATTCGTTTCATCGAACGTTTTTTGAGCTAACACATGTTGTAGCGAATTGTTTGATAGATTTGACATTGTCTACGTGTATTTGTTTATTTGTTGTTTGGTATCGGGGTGAAACTGTTTTGTTCACATATGTTTGTGTCAGAGAATTGAGTAATTAGAGAACCATTGAGTAAATAATGAATTTTAAAAAGATTTTGAATTTTTTTTACAAGAGAAAATTCATAAGCCGTTATATTCTGTAAAAATTAAGTTACTGCGATTGTGTCCACACGCACACAAGCGCTGTTTAGTGGCCGTATGCCCAGCCCAAGCAGGGGTAGGCTATTTGCAGCCATGCACACAGCACTCAAGCAGGAACGGTTCCAGTCATGCACAACAGGGGGGGCTAGACACCCCACAACCCAAATTTTATAACGTCAATTTTAGACTTAAATGGGCTTGGCTTTATCAATTCGGGGGGTGCTTGAACCCCTCCAAGCCCCCATGTACGCCCCGCCCAGTCCCTCCCTTGGAACCGCTGCTTTGACCCCACGAGGAGCAACAGAAGCAGCGTAAGGAAACTTCCAGCAGAAGACAATTCAAGGAGTTAAATGACATCGGTCCAAGTGGCCAAGAGTTCCCAAGAGTTACAAGTTCATCGGTCCAGTTCCACCTTCGCCTTCATCACAAGTATCCAGCGCATATTCTGTTTCAAATAAATCTGTGATTTTGATCCTTTCACCAAGTTATGTATTTGCCTACACATGTAGAGTAGCAACACAAAGATGTGTTACAATAAGTTTTTAAATATGTATATATTACAATAATATTGACAGTACGGTTAAAATGTCAAGATTTAAGTGCTTAGTGTATAATTAGCTCTAGACAGAATTTTTTTGATAGTGTGTAAGACGTTGTCAGATTTGTGTCTGGTTGTTAGTGCAGCTCGATGTACAGAATGGTCAAACACGTTATCTTACACGCTACTGCGTAGCAGTACTACATAGTGCTACTCAAATTGGAGGTCCACAGACCAGCGGGCCACCGGCCTGCGGCAAGCAGAAAAAATATGTCTCATGCACTCCTTTGACGTTTGTTAAACATTTAAGACATCCCATGGGAAGCGAGCCGTGAAGCATTATAATTCCGCAGAAATTAAAATCCTACTACATGATTTCATAGCGTATATGGGTATAGTATACATGTATATGGGTATAGTATACATGTATATGGGTATAGTATACATGTATATGGGTATAGTATACATGTATATGGGCATAGTATACATGTATAGTAGTATTTAAATGAAATTTTTCTTGGGCTGTAGGCTACTACATTATTGACACACAAATTACTGGTCCCGGGCACACTGCACAAAAATTGACCGGTTCGTGACATCAAAAAGTTTGAGAAGCACTACCTTCTAGCGTCTTAGACGCGTCTGTAATTTGAGCACACACCGCAGCATTGACATTTTTATTGTACCCAGTGATGCTCGAATCACAAACTGTGGACATTGGACGCAAACTGAGCAACATTTGTAGATAGGATTGTAGAATAGTGTCCTAGCAGTTATGACTACTACGGAATGTATAATACAATATGCTATGCTATCAATCATGTGGATGTTCACCACGCTTCTTTAAATAATGCACAAAAATGTAATTTTTAACTCCATTAACCCAAATTTCATTCAATGCATAAAGGATACGAGTAACTGACAGTAGATGTTCCGCACTCAAAATTTTTATAGATTATTTCATGCAAATAGAGCTTGAGAAAAATGATTTTTCTACAAAAGATGAATATTTCTATTTACAACCCTAGTGCTCAAATTTAAGTTGACAGCTCCTGCAGTAAATAGGACTAGTAATCTTTGTCAACTATCAACTTAACATATACGAGAAACTTTGTTAACTTGTTCAGCTTTAAATGTATGAAATATTTTGTGACTTCAGCTAATAAATTATTATCTTACAAATATAGACAGGGTTAAGTTTAGCCTGGATAAAACATGTGTAGCGTCACACCTGCTCTTTCTGCTCGGCTTTAAAAACCGTTTAGGGCGATGCTACCATAGACAACTTTCACGTGTAGTGCTACACAATACGCATGTTCACTTCAAATTAGGTGCACAATTTGTATCCAGCCATCATTTTTGGCATACCCTACTACGCCTGCTAAACATTACCCCGAGTATGATCGATTGATTAACAATTTTAAATTTTATTGATTTGTGACACTAAAACACACACAAATTTAAGCAATGGGGTAAAACCAGTACTGGGAAGATTCGCTGCAACCAAGATATCCTTCGCAGACCCGCTTCTAATTTGAGCACCGTTTAACAGTCTAGCCAATAGTTCGCAGCAGTTTATCGCGATTCAGCCTCATCTCCTTCTTCTTCTTCACCGCCACCCTCGGTGTAAGTGACGAGATGCAGCGGTCGGTTAGGGTTGAAGTGTGTTGGAGTGTCGTCCTCCTCCGACACGCTGCCATCGGTGCTGGCATCCGTGTCATCGGTGTCACTGCAAGCAGGCGGCGGCAGCATGTCGGCTGGAATGCTGTCGCTGCTGGCAGACTTGATGCCGCTCTCAAATGCAGGCGGCCTGCGCAGCGCAGTCAGGCGGACATGACATCCTCGGACGCAGAAACAGACTATAATCCTATAGTTATTATAAACATGGTATAGACTGAAAACAAAATTTAAAGACCATAAACAAACGAACAAATCAAACTGTGTAGGCATAAGACGAGCGAACTAATCTTCTCGTTGCATCATCCGGTTTTTGGCCGAACTACAAACACATAATAGCCAAACATAATAATGCTAAGTAGTAACCAGCAGTGTATTTAGGCACGGGCACTTAATTACTTAATTACATTGAACGAAACCTATAAGTACACAATGCAAGTAAGCACTAAGCCACTTGCAAAAGCCAACTGTGATCTATGCGAACATATTTACAGCATTACTGTCCTTCAGTTCTACATCGATATAAAAAGATAAATATGATCATACAACACAAAGGGCCAATAAAAAAATGCTAAAACTTGTGCTATATGCTATGTATCACTTGACACAGATACTAGCGTACGCACCACAAGCCCTGCTGCTGAATGTGAGCTATCTGAAGCTTGTAGAGAATGTGTGTGATCTCTGCCCGGACCTTGTCCCCCTCCTCTATCGGCTGGATCATCACAAAGTCACCTGTCACACGAATACACTTATAAGTACTAATACGACAACTAGTGGAACTGTGATCAGCATCAAGTCATAACAACTTGAACTGTCATCAGCATCAAGTCATGACAACTTGGAACTGTGATCAGCATCAAGTCATAACAACTTGAACTGTGATCAGCATCAAGCCATGGCAACTTGGAACTGTGATCAGCATCAAGTGATAACAACTTGAACTGTGATCAGCATCAAGTGACAACTGCTTTAACTGTGATCACTGATCAACATCAAGTGACAACTTGAACTGGATCAGCATCAAGTGACAACAACTTGAACTGTGATCAACATCAAGTGCCAAATACTTGAATTGTGATCAGCATCCAATGACCACTAAAGCTGGAGGAACCCACCCCGCTTTATCCAGATGTTCTTGCGGAACTTGGTCGGCATGCTGACGAGATAGGTAAGGCCGTCTGTAGTCTCCACCTCGTGCAGATTGTTGCCCTTGCTCGACAGAACCTGCAATAAAACAGCATTCATCCGATATTAGATTGATTTCACTAAGCCTTCCAGCACTCTGCTACGCTTCAAAATTAAATCTTATCATAGACATTTCTACGCACTTGAACTGTGATCAGCATCAAATTTCCCATCAAAAAAATTCATGAACAAAAAATTATCTAATTTGTCTCTTCAATTTAAACAAGGATTTCGTGAATTTAGGAAACTGGGCTCACAAATTAAATCTTACCCGAACGACTGTGTGGTTGGTATCAGGAAGGCAAAACTCCTCGGTTACTTCCTTTGTGACGTGTTTTCGCTTTGTAGCTTGAGACATCCTGACAGAAATTTTTTCTCCAGTGTTCGTTGTGTGTGCTCTAAAATTATAGTTAAGAACGCAGACAATGATTATAATATAGCATATCAATAAGAACAATAAACTATTAAAATTAGTATTTAAATTGTTCTTCACTTGTACTACTGGTGAGTATTTTCATTTCAAAGGACACAGCAAAGAGATATGCGCTGGCGTTGACTTCACGAAGAAACAAGGGCGCGGTTATATTTCAACGTAAACCTCAAATGAACAGCAAATACAAGAAAATCATCTAATATCGCCCATAAAAAATAATAATCTAAAAAGTTCTATAAGCTCAAAATCAACGAAAACTAGCGTGACTACACTATAGAATACCTACCGAATAATTTTTTCGCCCCCTTGCGTGTAGTAGAGTTTATAAACTTAAAATTATATTTCACAAAATGAAGTTACGCAATATCGCATGCAATAAATTACACACGCAAAATAAATAATCCGATTGACTAGATTAGTATTAATCAGAGTTCCAGATTTCAATACAATAGTAAAAATAAAAAAAAGCGACAACTATAAAAGGCTCAAACTACTTTTAAAATATGTGTTGAAATACATGATTTATAGGAATTTTTGTCTCAACGGTAGGCCGTATTTTAGTTAGCGTCATAAATTTGACGCGAACGGTCGTGTAGGCTTAGGCCTGCCACGCCTACTGCAGTTTGTAAGCCTAACAGGACGCAACAAAGTACCATCCTAATTTGATTATTAAGAACAACCCACAATATACAATACACTACTTAAGAATTTTTTGGCGCAGGCATACAGCAAGAAGGTTATATTGGAGACACAAGTTCCATGCTATATTGTATTATTTAATATGTGTAGACCTACGCCTAATTTTGTTAGCTGTCTGTACTTGAGTGATTACTCGGCAAAAAGGTAAGCTACGAGCCTATGTCATTTGGCGTTAAGCTGGGTTGGGTAACTCTACTAGGCTTGTTTATCTTATCTTGTTTACCTTGTCGCCGCCACCCGAGGCCCCCCTCTCCCCGACCCCGCTGACGGCTCAAATGGGGGAAAACGCGTTGCTGCTTATTTCAATCCCCTGGTTTCACTCAGGAAGCAATCGAGCTTTGCCTTTGAAGGCGTTGACGCTTATTGCCTGGACTACGCTATCGGAAGTTGATTCCACTCATCCACAACTCTGTTTCCCAAAAAATATTTTCCTGTGTCCAACCTGAACCTTTTCTTAAACAATTTGCATGAATTTTCTCTTGTTACACATACGTTCTCACTAACTCTTCTTCTCTCAAAGAACTCTTCCTCACCAATCCCTTCAAGTCCATTAACAATTTTATACACTTCTAGTAAATCCGCTCTCAATCTCCTTGTCTCTAAAGTAGTTAATCTTAGTTCTTTCAATCTCCCTTCATAACTTTTTCCTCTACACTCTTCCACCATTCTCGTAGCTCTCTTTTGTACTCTTTCAATTAAATTTATGTCTTTTTGCTAATAAAGTCTCCATACCTGGCCGCAGTAGTCCAAGTGTGGTCGAACTAACGACTTATATAATTGAATTGGCTTATTGATATTATCTTAGACTTCAGCGACTACAGAGACCACGCCTTTTATTTGGGCTTTTTTCCGATAGGCGCTAACCATAGGCTACTTATTATTAGATGTCCATGCATATTATTACCGCTGTATTGTTATTGCTATTGTCGTTCTCAGTTTTAATCATTGGTTACTTTTTCGCACACTGTAAACTAATATTGCTTTTGGACGACATGTTGGTGTAAACCAAAGCGCAATCTCATAGAATAATCAATCGAGACTGTCCATCATTGGCAAATCAGTAAAGCAGGTGCTCGTTACCATAGCAACAATACCAGCTTCGCTTATCAACGAGTTTTACATATTTTTAAAAAACATTTTAAACATAAATCTCAGCGCAGTTTAAATCTCGTTTTCCTTTCCAGTCGATCGTTTCCCCCCCCCAGCGCCATGGACTCGCAGTACCTGCACCTGACGATCGACTATGTGGGCGGGTACGGCGTCGTGCTCAGCTCGGAGCAGAAGGCCGCCCTGCAGACCTCGCTGCTCGTGCTGCGCAGTCAGCAGAAGTTCGCGAGGGTTCAGTTCTGGGGGAAGATTCTCGGCGTGCAGCACGACTACTTCATCGCGCAGGGCTTCAGCGGGGACCAGTTCGCGCAGCGCAAGACTCTCTACAGGTTTCCGCCTTTGCGATTTACTGGCCAAGCATTATAAATAATCGGTTAACTGACTATTTGTTTAGTTCTGTAGGCTATTTGTGTTTTTTAATTGATTTGAGATTAATTTCAGAATCTAAAATTCATAATGCAGTTTGAACGTTGATGGCGTTGACTAAATATGCAATGAAAATACCGCAGTGGTGGCGTTTTCGAAAATACAAGGTTGTATACATTTTTAGGGATTGGAAGTTAAACTTGATTTTAATAAAGATCAAAGATGCGTGGTTTCACTATTTCCCGTTAAGAAAGCAGTAGGAGTGTATTCCCTTGTCCTCCTGGATATCTTTAAGGGGTGGGGGGAGGAGCATTGGAAATTGCCGTTATCAAGCAAATTAATTCTTCATGCTCCTATGTATAATTCACTGCAGAATTATTATGTAAGAAGCGTAGATGTGCTTCTAATCTCTAATTGAATATGTTTTATCTCGAGCCCAGCGCGTGATTTAAGTCATATTTATCAAATAGAGTTGGACCAAATTTGCCTGTGCAGTAGGGACTGTGTGCGCTGGGGCTTGCTCAACGCACCCACTGATGATACCCGCGCCAAGGCTCGCCTAATTAGGGGGCGCTTCACGGGCGACGCGTCGTACGTGGCGCAGCACCGCCAGGCTGTGGAGGGGAGCGTGGGGGGCGAGAGCACCGTCAGGGAGGAAGTGGTGAGCGTCCCTAACCGACATTGATAGTTGTACACCGGTCATCGTTAAGTGTGTCTGGTATATGATTGATCAGTAGCTGCATATGAATGGTGGAGTCTCTAACAGTGGCGTCGCATGACCCTATAAGTAGTGAGATTTTTTCTTGTGGATACTATTTTTTCTTGTGGATACTATTTTTTCTTGTGGATACTATTTTTTCTTGTGGATCTGAACATTTCTTGTGCATGCAGTTTTATTTTATGGATACAGACATTTCTTGGGGATATGAATTTTTCTGTGCATTTACAAGAAAAATTTACTTCTGCAAGAAAAATCGCCTCCACAAGAAAAAATTTAATCGAAAAGAAAAATCACATCCACAAGAAAAAAATTGCATCTATAAGGAAAGTTACATGGGAATACATATTAGAAAGTAGAAACGCATTAATTCGGTGCTTTGATGAGGTGTCAGCACAGCATTTCCGCCCACTCAACTCTGCGGCTGTTGCTGCTTCTACTCACTTCACCCCTGCTCTTGTTGCTGTTGCTCCCCTAGGTGGAGCTGAAGGAGGAGGACCGGCTGGCCGCAGTCATCGCTGACATCGACCACGAGGTGGTTATCGTGCCAAGGGGCGCCTTCGTCAAGGCTCCCACCGGGGAGGTCCTGCCCAACAGACACTTTGAGGGTAACCATGATTGAATGA
>JAQIWG010000223.1:0-40206 GCA_034695025.1 Chamaedrilus cognettii
GAAATTTGGGGACCTTGTGTCAAATTATCTCAGCTACAATCCCTGAAAATTTCAAGAAAATATATTTACTTTTGGCCAAGTTATCGCGAATTCGCTAGGGGGTTGTTTTTTTATGCCCCACTCTGTATAGCCTATATTTTTAATGCACGCAGATTGGAGAGCATCGCGTTTTTGTTTTTTGGTATTTAGACACCGTGCGTAGCACACACAGGCTATATACAGTCCGGTTCTGTGCAAGGAAGCCCACACATAACCGCTCCCTCTTCTTTCATCGCCTTTTAGGATTTTACCAGGGAGCTCTGGGCTGCAATCCAATTCTCAGTTCCCCAGCCTGCAGGGGGCCAGCATCACGTACTATGCAGAGTAAAATTCAAGTAATAACACAAATCAAAAACTTTCCTACTCCGCTCGATACTTACGATCCATCCTGTTTGCCTTGCAAAACTGCTCAGTCGCCAGATCTGAAATGGCGACAGAACAAAGTCGCTCAGATTTGAAAATCTTGGATCTGTTTCTCAAAATATCTTACGCAAATTTTAGTCTCCAAAAGTTCTTAAGAAAACCTTAAGCAAATATTTGCCTTTGTCATTTTACACTCTGCACCGCCACGACACTCGCAATAGACCAAATGAATACGTCACGGCGGTTGGATTTAATTTGTTTCTACTCATTTTTAAGAATAAGTTTAGGCTTCAATTTAGGGAAGTTTTGAGTAACAGGCCCCTTATCTTTAATCTGAATATTTCGCAAACAAAGCTACAATATTATCCAGAAGCAGATTGTGTTGTGCTTGAACGCCTAGATTATATATATAGACTATAGTAAATAGGATATCATAAAAAATAGACAAAGGATCATTGCATCATACATATGTACTTTGACAATTGTATTCATTCTCATAATAATAAATAACCAGTTATAAGTATTAAACACTATTCTAATTATGACAATTATCTTAACCATCGCGCTTAGTGAGTGAGATGCTGTGGTGCGTTGGTTAATGCGTCGGACGTTAAGACGAGTAAAGCGCTACAGACATTGGAATAGACGTAAAAACAATGAATATGATATAAACAATTACATCATTACACTCACGGTATCCATCACAGTTCAGAATGGTGACTTACTAGAGTTGGATTCCTGTGTCACAGTCAAGTCTTCCCTGATCTGTTTGATTTCATCCAGAGCCTTCTTCGCCGAACCGCTGCTGGTGAAGTGCATCACTGCAATCCTACGACACAATATACTAGATCAAACGAGCAATTACGCAATGTGAAAACCAAACAAAAATCACTCTAATCAGTCACACAGAACTCAGGTCTAAAATAAAGAATCAACAGAAAATATAGAAAAACAAAGCGCAGGCAACAAGAAACAGCAAGGAAAATTTGCTGAAACGTGCTCAAAAATTGTAAGCACAATTCGCAGACCCTCATATCGTGCGTGTCAAATCAACGGCTTCCAAAATCAAGAATTCACACCCCACACCCTTTCAAAGTTTGGCAATAAATAACATAAAGAATAAGTACCCGGTCCACGAGGGATTGTCGTTCTTCGATCGTACAAAGTTGACTTTGATTTCCTCGCAGGTGCAATCGGCAAGAACCTGTTGGATCCTGGCATGGCCCATCTCGGCGAGCTTGAGGGGCTGGACGACCACTCGACGGTTCAGCTTCAGGTGTCCGATATCTGGAAATGAAAAACATTTTGTGATCAATGAGTAAAATACACGGCGCTGTGGTGCAGCGGTTATAGCGTCGAGACAAAAATCCCAGACCTGGCTTCAAGTCCGAGTGTCAGCCACTATAATAACGTCTGATACAGGCCCTTCAGCACGGCTGTTAAACACACAAGTGTCGCTAGCAGCCAACCCCGTGCTAGATAATTGTTTATTTGGTTGGCGTCAGGAAGGGCATCCGGATGCAAAAACTCTGCCCCTGCGGTCCTCACCAGGGCGCAAACGTCTAAACCTGTGTGAAAACGTGGACATTAACCAAATAGATGACAAAAAGAAGGTTATTTAGTTTTAGTTCAGTTAATACTCATTTCGTTATAGCACCAAAGTAAAAAAAAGCAATGCTTGACATATTAATGGCCAGTACAGCAAATCCCTGCTTATATTTCAATACACCTGAACGAGAGTAGCACAACTACCATCAAAGGCCCGATCACAAACCAATCACGAAGATCACTGACCAGACAATAAGTCCTTGAAGAAGGGCATGCTGAGCTGAAGCTTCTCGCACTCCTCTGGGTTTATCACCATGTCGTCCTTCTCCCCGTCCGCCTCCTCTGCAACACCCAACCAATGACACGAATCGTTACCCAAGAATAATTAAGGCTTGTAATTAGAAGATACAAATGTTTGATACAAGCCAATACTCTGCAGTACTTAGAGAGTATACAATATTTATAGAATCAATATTTATAATCCAGTCTGTAATCTGGCTGCAATTGGACTACCCCTGCTCAAGCGAGAAATGCGAGTACCGTATCATAATTAATAAAGTGATTAACAGTAATTATATTATGAAGTATTAACAGTAGTAAGAACTAACTTAATTATGTACAGTAATTAGTCTAATTACCAGTAACAAAATTACCACTAACATAGCCCCCTGCAGGCCGGGAAACAAAGAATTGACTTGCAGCCCAGAGCTCCCCGGGCGAGTCATAAAAGACGGCTAAAGAAGGGTGAGCGATTCTGTGTGGGTCCCTTGCAACAGAAAAAGATTGCATATAGTCTTTGTGCTACACGCGTTCCCTAAGCTACAAAAAACAAAACAAACCACTAACATAATAACCGCTCGCAGCACTAACCACGCCCCTACGACTAAAATAATCCATTCCACCTACCATCATCCTCAAGATCTGAATCCACCCCCCCTTCATCGTCCCACTCATCCACCACCATCCGCCCATCCTCCTTAGTCTTCTCCTCTTCCATCCCCTTCCCCTCCCCCCCGTCCGCCCCGCCATTTATGCCCTCCACATCGTCCCCCTCGTCCCCAATCCCCTGAATATCTCCCTCCACCGTCGTGATGCGAGAGGGTACGTCGCCATCCATATCGATGTGCTCCTCGCTGATGAAGATTAGGTCCCCGTCGTCATCGTCGTCCGGGTTTTCGACGGTTAGCTGAGGGGCGTCCAGGTCCGGAGCGGCTTCGTCGGACATTGCTGCTAGGGTCTCAGACGGACCGGGGTGTAGTCAGAACAAGGACCACCACCAAATCTTCCAGTTCCTGCAAGATTTAAATAACGAGTTGAGTGAATGGTATCATATGAAGCCTAATGCGTAAATGGTATCATCTAAAGTCTAATATCCCAGACCCTAAAACTAATTCAAATGATGAGGTGCGTACATGATACCATATGAAGTATTTAACAAAAATTTTAAATAGTGTCTTGGTACAAATTCAATGCGACACCGGCAATTAATTATACAATTTATAGTAAGGCAATCATTATAGTTAGTTGAAGAAATAGCGCACATTTAAAAAATTGTCATAATAGGGGCGTTAGTCTTTTAACAATCTTTCTTTCTTTCCTGCCTTTTTATGTGGCAGCCCGCGCAGAAAAGCGATCAGCGACTAACAGAGTTGTCAAGAGATTTTCACAACCGGCGAAGATGTCACACGCGGTGACGCCGGATGTTTGTTACACCGGTATCAATTTATATCGCTCTAAAAGTTGATATAAATAGGCATCAAAGTATATCATTAAACAAACGTCGATATTAAAGCGCTGCATTGCATTCAGGTACTGCTACCTAGAAGTGAGAAGAATACTCCAGGATCCGTATAATGTTGCCGGATTATGCCAAATCAAAGAGCGGAGGGAATTAAACAAAATATACTTCGCACTTTGGCAATGTTTCAAAGATGGCGATCATTTCACGCTAGTTGCGTCTATTCGCTCAAACAAATTGGTCGTTGCACGAACTAAAACATAACAAAATCATTCCCTAACCCTGAGAAAACCCTAAACTAGCCCCAAACTAATCCTAAACTATTCCTGAGCTAACTAACCCTAAACTAAAATAACGTTCTATAAATAGAATTCCGCTGCGGTAGCCCATTAATATGATTAACTATGGCGTACAGCGATCAATTTGTTTGAGCTTTTAGACGTCACTTTTTACGCTCAGTGTGACTAGATAGAAGATGCAAGGTGAAATATTAATATTACAGACAAGTTTTTTGTTTCAAATCGTAAAGAATATAAATTAATTATTTTATTGTTCAAAAAATTATTGTAGTACTCAGAATATAATATGCGATTCAACAATTTGAATATTATACTATCATATAATTGCACAAGTACCTAAACTGATAAAGAAGACGATATGGGCGCACTCAAAAAGAAACTTGCTACGTTACAAGTTTTATATAGGTCTAATATGTATATATAGTGGTATCATTTATGGTTCATATTGTAACATTACAATTTTTACCTTTTTGTCTGATCAATACAATATCCGATTCCAGTTTGTTACCGTTGCACATTTCAAGTTTTTCTCCAAGTTCTTTCAAATTTGAATAATCAGACGCGCATGATTCTTTCTGATTCAGTGTTCATCTTTATCCTATAGTCTTGCCTTGCTATACAAATACCTAACAAAAAATACATCGTAACAACCAGATGGGTTACATTTCATGAATTATTATCATAATATACAACATTTTTATAATGATATATTTTTATTTTAAGTAATCATTATAATTCTGTACTTTTATAAACGAAAATGTGGTCACAATGTGGGACGGCCTAGACTCGCGTCTATTAGTGCAAACAGATTGGTCGCTGGACGAACTAAAACATGAAATAACCTTGCTCTAACCCTGACCTAATCCTAAACTAATCCAACACTAACCCTAAACTAACCCTACACTAACTCTAAACTAATCCTAAGCTTACCCAACACTAACCCTTAACTAACCCTAAAGTAACCCTAAACTAACTCTAAACTAATCCTAAACTAACCCAACACTAACCCTAAACTAACCCTAAACTGACCCTAAACTAGCCCTAAACTAGCCCTAAACTAACCCTAAACTATCCCTGAACTAACTAACTCTAAACTAAAATAACCATCTATCAATGAAATTCCGCTGCAGGAGACCTTTTATAACTATGATTAACTATCGCGTGCAGAGACCAATTTGTTTGAGCTTTTAGACTCCACTCGGCCGAGGCCTAAGCATGCAGCTGCATTAGGCCTGTCGGCCTATCATTGTGACATTTGACGTTAATTTAATTTAGAATCTCACAAAAACGCACGAAATTATTTGGAATTTACGATCTTGCGTGACCCTAACCTAATTCCTCATCGAACGAACAGAAGGGGCTAAACACGGCTTTGAAGACTAACTTCAGGGTATTCAATTTAACGCGCTGCGTAGGTTACCGTATGAACTAGACTACAGAAGCTAGGCTATAATATGGGACGATGGAGTAATTGCCAAATGGAACAACCTAACCGTTGACCTAATCCTAACCCTTACTCTTACCCTAACCCAACCCTGATCCTAGTCCGAACCCTGACTCAAACCCTAACCCTAATATTCCGTTTGGCGGTTATTTCGTTTGACGGCTATTCTGCGCTCCCGGCTATACTATGACTTCACGGCTATGAGAGCCTTGAGAGCCTGAGGCTCTGAGTAGGAGTAAATAACTTTCTCAAGGTAAGTATAATCGTTATGGGCAGGCATAGCCGCCAGGATTGAACGAGGGGGACGGGTTTGTAATACAGAGGATGGTTTCATACGCATAGGCAGGGGTTTTAGCGCCGGCCGGCCTGCTTATGCCGAGATTAGTTTTCCACCGATCGATGCCATCGCAGAATTCAATGTAGTGACTGACTAACTCATCGTTGAATGGTATATTTTTACTCAAAGGACGTCAGTGAAAATTATACAGTAGGCTATGTTTAATTAGTGGTGTATCGTAATTTGTGGCACTTCGGGGCGAATGAAAAAATAAATTTAAAGTATTTGTCATTAGTGAATCGATGAATTTTTGATGGATATGAATTGTTGAAGGTCTGTAAAGACTTCAATCGTAAAGTGAACTGAAATCTCACGCCTTGATGGAGTAATTTGCGAATCTTGCGTACCGGCTCAACTGGACTATGCAAATGGAGTATTTTGCATCGATGTAGCTTGCCGAGTGCTTAACCCGATTGTTATCTAATTTTATTAGACAACAGTATCAACGTCGCCAAAATGTTGAATTATTGATGGATTTAAATTTGGTAAGATCATAAAAAACTATCGTGATACAGTGAAGCAGTGAACTGAAATCTGACGCCTTGCAGTATTGCATCCGTTGGAGTATTGACCTTGGAGTATTGCATCTCATGAGTACGGCTCAACTAAATTGTACACAATGGCGTATTTTCCATCGACGTAGCCTGCAAGTGCTGATTTTCCTTCAATTTTAATCGACAGCAATATTAACGAGCGCTGCCAAAATGTCGAAGAAGGATTGGAAACGAACAATTTTTCGGATGAAGCAGATTGCCGATCAAAATTTGGGCAGGTGGGTGCAATTAAAATGCTTTCTTAGTATTCATTAATGATTCATGAGCTATTGTTTATATTGGTTAAACGGTCTAAATTTGTTATTACGGTTTGACTATTGAAGCCAAAACACCGTGCTATTCAGCGCTGTGATTTAGGCCTATATGGTAAGAAATGCTTATAATGATAATAGTAATATTGGTTTTAGAGTTCATTTCGGCGTCCGCGAAGCAAAAGTCCTTCGGGGCCAGGATAGGGCTTATTTATGCGTGTTCGCGTATGCAGGATTTATGTGTTACATTCGATATACACCAAAAATTGGTTTATTATATGTTCTAGATTTAGGCCATATTTAAATAATTATTATGTAATTTTTTGAGCGCAAAGTATGGCTTCGCTTTAGCGCAAGGTATTATTTCTGGGTACACGGTCACATTGAACATTAAATAATATTTCGTAGCTATTTATGCTTTGCAAAATAGTTCTTATGATGTAATCCGTGTTCCATACCGTCGTCATCCCTTCCATAATATAGGATAAGTCTCGACTAAGATTATTGCATAGTAAGTTATATCAATAGAGTATATATATATGTATCCAGTGAGGAGCTATTTATTTTCAAAGGTCGTCTTTCATTGGGCCTTCCGAATACTGTATCAGAAAGAGATTTCCAGATTCTGTAAGCTTATAGCGCTGCTTTAGCCGCGATAGGCTTATTAGGGTTGTAATATAAACAACTTGCCAGGCTATAGAGTGATGCCTACATCTGGTATTGATAATAATTGAAGGCTGGCAGCTACTGGAGGCGGACATGTTCTCGGGAGAGATCCCTTGGTAATTTATATGTCTATATTTTAATTTACACCGGCTACGGGCTACATACTGTACTGTGCTGTACCAAAAAGACCGAAAACTTAACTATAAGGATGTGAGCGGATCCGGATCCGTATACTGTTCAGGGTGGGGTTAGTGCAAAATAGTTAATTGTTGAATTCTTGTTTAACTAAAACGATATGTCAATGTCAGTATTATGTAGGCATGATTAGTATGTATACATTTAGCTTACTATATGCAGTTTGGGTTTCAATTCATTCCCACTATCAGCTAATTAATGGATAAATGACGTTTTGCTTATAATTTTAGACCAAATGGGTCTCCTATTTATGCTTAGAGTTTGTGGTTTGCAATTGCAATGTTAATTTTTGTAATGATGTAGCCAAGCAATATTTGGATTGCAAATCATATAAAATATTTTACATGTCAACTTAACCCATGACCCACCCCTTGCCTTAATCAATCCCAGTGCCCCGCCTCCCTCCCTCCCTCCGCCTCCCCCATCCCCCGTTTGAAAGAGTCTAGTTACGCCACTGCTTGTCCTTTGTTAAGTAATCAGGGTCACTCACGAGCAGAGGCAATCTGATAAGTTTCGATCTAGGCTGCTGATGTATGCTAAGCCCTCCAAGTTCACATTTTGTTGCTTTTTAATCGCCACCTGATTGAAATGTCAACTTGTCAGCGCATAGCCGACCTAACCGTTTTGTACTGGACAGAGAACGGTTAACCAACAGTCAGCTATTTCCACCAAATGTTCTCATTGCGCGTTCACCGGTCAGCGTTCAGCCACGGGTGTTCATTAGAAATCTTAGATCTATAATAAAAATGTTGAGCTTTACGTCCGTTTTGACATTCGAAGTCGTCATCGCGGACGTGGCAGAGTAATTTAGACCACCTTGCCAAAGGATGCGCAAAGTGACAGTCATAGTTTGCCACTTGCAACGCTTCGTCTTCTTTGCATGCGAATCTTGTCAACGTAGGCTACACGTGTTTGTCAGGCTGTGCATCAATTACTCTCGCTCAAATTGTTATCCACACAGATTTCATATGTTGTTATTCAAAGTCATTCGTGTGTTAAGACATGTAGTACATTGTAGACATGTTTACACCAGACGAGTTAAGAGGAGACATGTTGAAAACAGTGAGGTTCAGGCTCTGAGTAGGGGGTGTTGCCAGACATACCTTATTTGAAGCGTCGTCGCTTTTACCAGCCCATTTGTCCTGTGTCCCTTATGAAGGACATACTGTTTTAATTATGTGTGCATGTGTCTCGTTGGTCAATACTTTGGATGTCTTAATAAGGCTCTGCAGGTCTTTCAGATGTTTAAAATTGTTTTTAAAATGTCTAGTCATTTTTCTATCGCCTTCTCAATGATAACATCGATGATAGGATAAAAAAAAAATTTGGGGTTTATATTTTAGTTAACATTTGCTTATCTCAAACACTTGGTTTACTAGAACCTGAATTTATCCAGGCTGAGATAAGAAAAGATTTCATTGCAATGTAAAATGTCCATTATCATGACAACGATTTTCTTAACTGGGTTTCAGCACGGCTTGTTCCTTAACTGGGTTGCATGCACGGCTTGCATGAAACCCAGTTAAGGACAATTTACATTGTAATTTTCTCAACATGGCTGCACGCAAAGTTACATGCAGAATTGCGTGTAAAATTGCATGCAAAATATGCACCATGGAAAGAGATCCTAACTCAATCTATTGTCAATAAATTGACAATTGGAACGTTGAACATTGAACTTCACCATAGTCCTTGATGACCCCAGTTAATGTTATGTCTAGCTTCAAGCCTATTAATGAGGCATGCAGCGCTTGGGGCGTCCTAGGCCACGGCTGGCTTCAGGGCGGTAGTGGTTTTAGAAGATTTAAAATTTTTAAGCACTGGACAGATCAGGACCAGTGGCGCTGTAAATAAAATTAGAGGAGAGATGGCGTTAGAAAGCAAATTTTATGGAGTGTCTCGAAATGTCTTAAGAGAGGGCATACTTTTAGTTTTAACCTTAAACTATTTCCCTCCAAGGCAGTATTTGATTTGCTCCCCGGTACCTCTGAAAGTTTTTATGAAAGATTTATACAGAATGTTTCGGAACACCACCTCTTAAATGTGTAGCATCCAATTTTCAAAATTCACTGTATATCACTGGTCTTGGGAAGGTGGCCTGTTTACACGGCAGCACTGACCCCTCATGACCTCACTAGCGGGCCTAGGTCACACAGCAGTCGCTTCGCTATGATAACAGCGATATGGGCTGTCTGTCAATCAAGACACATTCCATGTGTAATCTGGGCTATGAGATGACTTCATTTCACTTCAACTTCACTGCTGCACTCCACCCTAGCGGATGATTATTTGCAGATAATCATGTGATTCGCTTTGAACGTTGACGATAGCGTCTAGATTTGCTTGCCCCACATTTACGCCTACTGTAAAACATGAAACTTTTGCTGCGTGCTATTTGGGGAGTTTGTCTCTTAGAAATTTAGGTGAACTTAATCTTCACGTTTTGGAGTACCGCCCATGATATGGGCAGTACCGGTACCGCCCATGATATGGGCAGTACCGGTACTCAATGGGCACTATTATGTATGGTATGTGCAGTGTTATTATGTAATTTTCACGAGTTGGACCAGTTGTGAAATTTGTTAAATGACACAACGCGCAGTGAAATTTCTTGCTTTTACATTATGAAATACTGTAAGACATGACATGATTTTTGCCGCGTGTTATTTTTGCCTTTTTTGCCTCTCAGGAATTTTTTGCTGCTAAATTTTTCGCGTTTTTGAGGACCGCCCATTGTGAATGGCGTCAGCGGCTTTAATTTTCTGCGTGGACATTACATGCGCACGCAAATTTCATGTATTACATTAATTATGTACTTCTTCAATTTAGTGGAACAATCCTATTTATTAACTCCTTGTAAGGTACTTGAGGATGGTCGGTTTCTTTGCTATTTTTTTGCGGGGATTTCATATAATTATGAGATTTATGTGGGCGCTGTGGTGCAGTGGTTAAGGCGTTGGACTTTGAGTCCAGAAGACCTGGTTTTAAGTCCCCGCGCCGGCAACTATGAAATCATGCGTTACAGGCCCTTCAGCAAGGCTGTTAAACACACAAGTGTCGCTGGCTGGTAACCCCGTGCCGGATAACAATATATTTGGTTGGCGTCAGGAAGGGCATCCAGCCGTAAAAATCCAGCTCCTGCAGTCCTCGCGAGGGCGCATACATATAAACCTGTGTGAAAACATGGACATTAACAGAATAGACGGGAAAAAAAAGAAAAAAGTGAGTTGACGTTTTGTCAAGGTCATATTTTAATATTTTTTATATATTTTGGCATGAATTTACTGGAAACTGTCTATGTTAACAGTGTATTTGTAAATCGCATTTCCTTTCACAGAGTGTGCTGCATTTGCATTCTGGTAGCGTACAACGGATCATTTCAAGTCCACGATGTCACGATTGAGTTGCAGTTGAGTTAACGTTCGAATTCACATTCGAAATAACATTATAACGTAATAGTAATCGGTCAGTCCAGCTAATATTGATAGACCTTACAATCGCATTCGCATTCGGAATAGCATTCGATTCCGTGAGAACGGCATATACCAAATGTAAATGCCAAAACGGACAAGAGCAAAAATGTGAATATGAATGTGAATCTAACTTGTAGAACGTTAACTCAACTCTAACTCAAATCGTAACACCGTGGACTTGAAATGACCCAATGTATAAATGCATTTAGTGGTCGCGCTGCTGTATTCCCTAGTGTTCAATTTGCATCACCAATCGTGTACACTTACTTTGAACCACCGACAACAGTTACAGTACTTGTTGTTGTCATGTCACATGTTGAAAGCTATTCACAAAATTGGTTAACAAATTACAGCGCTCTGACAGCTAGCGGTCTAGCAGCTGTGCACTATATAGTGAATCATTTCATATTATAAGTTTATATTCATATAGCTGCATAAGTATATATTCATTTGACAGAGTGTCGCTCTGTTTTCGATTTTGAAGGGGTCGGAACAGTTTTTTGGGGAGATCCGCTATTAAATATATCATGGGTAAGCATGCAGCCCTCTACAGCCCTCTGCAGCCCTCTGCAGCCCTCTGCAGTGCTTTGCAGCACTTTTATCTTATTCTTTTCTACTTCTTTTTTGAAGATTCTACAGCCCTCTACGGCCCTCTGCAGTCCTTGGTACTAGTATATTGTTCTAAATATAGCGCAATGTGTGTGTGCCGCAGGGCGGATAACTCTCAAGTGCTGAGCGGAGAATCTAATATGTTATTCTAAATGTAGATTCTAGTTAATTTGTTCTAAAAATAGAACAGTGCGTGAGACACTACTATTCTGTTCTAAAAATAGAGCATGTGTGCGTGCCGCAGGGCGGAGAAGTCTCAGGTGCTGAGTGGAGACATGCAGTCGCTGGAGGCGCGCGTCGATCAGATCAAACTCATCCACCAGTCGACAGGACAGAAGCTCGTCGCATGCATGCCCGCCACCAGCAGCACCCCAGACAAACGACTCGTACGCTATCATCGTTTTAATAATAATTATAGCAACTCTGTTATATCTTTAATTAAATTATATATTAATTAAAGATATTATATATTATTATATATAATATTTATTAAAAAATTAAATATTATATAGTATAGTCTCAGACATGACCAATGTTCTCTCTTGTACTATGCTGCAAGTCTATTCTTTGTTCCCTGACTTGCTGATTGCTGGAATAAATATAGAGCGAGGCGCTATGATGTAGTGGTTAAGGCATCGGACAGGGAATACAGAGACCTGGGTTTAAGTCCCCTTCCCGGCAATTATGAAACTATGCGTTACAGGCCCTTCAGCAGGGCTGTTAAACACACAAGTGTCGCTAGCTGCTAACCATCGTCCAGGGTAATTTATTCTGGTTAGCGTCAGGAAGGGCATCAGACTATAACTCATTTCTGGCAGTCCTCACCAGGGTGCAAACGTCTAACCCGTGTGAAAATATGGACATCAACATAATTGCTAAAAAACAAAAAAGACGATTCGTTTAATGCCTGGTGCGGACGTAAATACCAATACTTCAATTTTTTATAATTTGTTCCTGCCTTTTTATGGAACATAAATTTTCAAAAAGGTTCTAATTTCAAACATTTTTACCCACTTGGATCTCTCTTTGTGGCCCATATAGCGCACCGCTCTTTCTAAAACCCTTAATAAAGTATTTGTTAAGATTTGCAATGCTTTGGCCAGGCTCTCAGATTTATAAAATATGAAATTGGATGCGACTTTTTGGTAATGGAAGAGAGATTCCATTGGCAAAAAGCGCTGCACAGTCCTGAAAGAGTGACGGTTCAGTATCTGAGCCGAGTCCGGAAGCCTGCGTTTATTGTTTGGGATAAACAATGAAACTATCGCTAGAGACCTCGGAAAGTTTCGGCAGATTATTGAAAAAGTTGCTGTAAAGTAGTGAAAAAAACGTGATTTTACGCGAAAAATCGGAAAAAACACGAAATATGCCGAAAATGGAGAGAGAAAAAAAACGATGAAAATGCTCAAAAAAACCTGAAAGCGTCATTGCGTTTTTCTAGGGGCCTTATTGATAATTTAAAATAAGCTAATTTCAAAGAAGTTTTAGGTGAAAAAATGACATTTTATGCAAAAACACGCTCAAAAATTGCAAAATATTCGAATTTATGCCAGAAATCATGAAAAATAGGAAAAAGCTCGAAAGTTGCGGGAAAACGTGAAAGTTGCGGTAAATAAAAAAAACGTGAAAAAACGATTCTGACTTTATGAGGTCACTAACTGTAGTGTACTATGCAAGCATGACGTGAACCAAGACATGGTTTAGGTATTTTTAGAAAAACAAAAAAATATGGGTTGAGTTGGGTTTTGGTGTATGCCGATGTTTGGGTTAGGCAAGAACCCTGTTTTTGTGTGCGCCATGGCGCTCAACTTCAACTTCAACTTCTCTACTGCACTCCACCCTAATGAATGATTATTTGCAGGGCTGACAAAATTAAGCACCATTGCCACGAGTGCACAAAGTGACTCTAAATCTTTTGCTGCGGCCGGAAATTGAACCGACTCCCTGCCACACTCGCAATCCGAAGTCCGCGACTTAGACAACTCGGCCACAACGCTTCGCCCAAGTTAACTGTAATTAATTCACTCGTTTTTATTTTGTGGATTTATGCTTCGGCACGCCATCGATTTAACACGAGGGAAAAAAGTTATCGGACACCGGTCAGAATTCTTTACATGCACTTCAGCTAATTTCCGATATATTCTTTATGCTTTGTTTTCCCTTTTTGAAATGAATTTAGATTATGTTATAATATTTTGTTGCTGAAAGTCCTTAACATGATGGGTCATTACACTTTTATACTTATCGGTGGGTCGCGACGTGTGTTGGAAAGTTTGATAACTACAGATCTAGACTAACCCGAATGGCATTGAGGGCTGATTTCTCCGACACGGATTTAATGGCGGTTCAGGATTTAACCCACCTTTTTGCATAGGCTAAATCCTGAACCGCCATTAAATCCGTGTCGGAGAAACCAGCCCTGATGAGACTTGCCTCCTGGGAAACGAGTCTCTGCTATAAATATCTGGAGTGATGTTTACAGCGGTGAGCAGCGGGGTATTTTCTCAGTTTTCCATCAGCGCCCATATCCTCTCAATTACAGGCTGCTCCAAATGTTACCGGTGGCATGTTGGGAATAAGTAATCGATTCGTTCGGTCTATAAATAAATTAACATGATATTTATGGTCAACCAATCACGTTTAGCCAAGCAATTATGCGTTTAGGTGATACCACTCAACCATATAGAAAATCCATACTTAGGAAATAGCAAGGCTGCATCAAAAATTAGGGGTGCTTCATGATTGCGTTAACTTGAATCGATCGGGCCTTATTTTAATCTGGCAGGCCTGATTAATGTTTAAATTTGTTTAGTCTCAAAATGATCATTCTTGCATGATGGGGAACAAAGAACTGGCTTGCAGCCCAGATCTCTTGTAAGAGGGCGAGTCGTAAAGGCGACGAAGGATGGGGGAGCGATTCTGTGCAGGCTCCCTTGCACAGAACCGGACTGTATAGTCTTTGTGCTGCACACGGTCTTATGCAGGCCTCAACAAGCCTTGTTTACAACGCCTGCCTAATAGTATGATATTTTGACAGAGCTTGCATAATTGACATTTTATATACCAGTTGGCAACAGGATGCAAAACCATTATTAACAGAAATTACACAATGTATGGTAACGCATTGGCAACTTGGAATTAGCAATGAATTTAGCAGGCAAGGATATTTCATACATGTATATGATAATCATGGCAAGTAGTACGTGTTTGTTATAAACGTACTGTTTGCTATTAATTTATAAGTCAATTACTTTAGTTCTGATTGAAATTTTGTCTTACATGGCCGCTGTTATATTATATTTTGTGTTAATTTATATGTTTACACAGATACTAGGAAGTTTCATAGTATTTGTACGCTGCCACATTATTTCAGCGGGTGATGAGAGTAGGTTATTTCAGTTAGTTTCTGTAGTTTTGATTTGAGAAAAAGACTTGGCTGTTAAAAACGCTTTTGAGCTGCCTTTGATCAAGTTAGGCGCTGTATAAGTTGTCTGGTATTGATTGATTGATTGATTGATTGAGTGATTGATTGACTGTAATAGATTCTAAGCAGCTTGAATGCCCCAGGAGATAGTGATTAAATCGATATTTAATTTTGATTGATTTTTGATGTGATTCTATCACATCGATGTAGTACTACAGACGTCCCGAACATTACATTAAACTGTGCCCGGCAGCCCTGCCCCTGCTGCCGCCATTATGCAGGACAAAGCGTTGTGACCCAGTGATCTAAGTCGCTGGTCGTGGATTACGAGTGGGGCAGTTGCCGATTCGAATCCCGGCAGCGGCAAAGATTTTTGAGTCACTACATGCACCCTTTGGCAAGGGTGGTTTAAATTCGTCAGCCACAAGTGTTCCTACGATGCCTACCAGATACGATGGAACCACCACCAGCGACCATCAGCTGGTGAAATGGGGCATCACCTTTTCCCCGCAAGGGGCTACAATAACAACAACTACAGACTTTGCTTTGCAATAAATTGCCTACTAGGAAGATCTGCATGGTTCAGTGTATCACTATTGCATAAAAATGTCGGCCGAGTTTCTCCAACACGGATTAAATGGTAGTTCAGGATTTAGCCTATGCAAAAAGGTGGGCTAAATCCTGAACCACCATTAAATCCGTTTTGGAGAAACCAGCCCTAAGCGATATCAAATTAGAATTCCAATGTTCCAAACTAAAACAAATCTATTGAAAGAAGATTCAATCAAGCATTAAGCTGAAGAGCAAAGTGAATTAGATACAATCTACACTGGCCCCTAATAAATATACATAAAACTGTTATCGTTTTCTTTTACAGCAGTGTGCAATCGTGTCTAGGTAAAAAATAAACTTCAGAACGGTGCTCCAAAAACAATCAGGTCTCTCTGTGACTGATAATCTCACTGAAGCTAAAAGGCTCAAAGGCCATACCATCTCCCTTGTAAAACTTGCTGTTAAACTCAACCCTGCAAAGTAAACAAAACAATATTTTAATCATTTATATAATTAGTCAATTGATAACATGTTTAAAAAACAACATAAAAATGGTTCACACTTAAGATCAACTCAAAATTACTTGAGGGTAACCTTACATTTTTTTACACTCATATCAATAATTATGCAATCTTTTAACTTACTGTAGTTCAACAAAGAAAAAAAGAAATCTATACATTAAATCAAGTAGATATGCCTGCTAATTATTGTTGAGTTCCTGCCTACTATTTGATATCTGGATAGAGATAAATTACTTTAAAAGTTAAAACAAGTAATTTAAACAAGTTAATTACGGCACAATAACAAACTTAATGATTTGATTTCCTTGGCTATTGGCTTTGAACATAAATATTATATTTACTAAACTAACAAGCTGAATGTTTCTTGCGTGCGAAAAAAGATGTTGCCTATTGGTGACATCGAGAATGATTTCATAGCCACATATCATTCATGAACATTCGCAAACTACACACATCACAGCGACGCTTCGTGAATTAAATGAAGGAGATATAGGCACCTCATAATTTCCAGAACCCTAGAGCAGACTTAGATCAAGACACGGCATGCCACAAGCCCCCTGCAGGCCAGGAAAAAAAGAATTGACTTGCAGCCCAGAGCTCCCCGGGTGAGTCGTAAGAGGCAACTAAAGAAAAGAGGGAGCGGTTCTGTGCCGGCTCTCTTGCACAAAATCGGACTGTATATACCTTGTGTGCTAAACTAAAAAAAACGATAATAACAGCAATATATAAGTTGCTCAGTCCAAAAAAACAAATCTACCAGTATCTGCATTTTTCAGGGCATAATTCTGTTTATTGAAGTAGAGACTATATTTACACTATATATACTCTTCAGTGAAACACTATTGCGCACAGAATGTCATATATAGTTACTTAAAGTAAGAAAGAGTGCTGTGGTGTAGTGATTAAGGGTTTGGACTTCGAGACCAGAGGACCAGGGTTTAAGTCCCCGCGCCGGCAACTATGAAACCATGCATTCCAGGCCCTTCAGCAAGGCTGTTAAACACACAAGTTTCACTACTTGCTAACCCCGTACCAGATAATTACATATTTGGTTGTGGTCCAGAAGGGCATCTGGCCATAAAAACTCAGCTCCAGCAGTCCTCATCATGGCGCAACGTCTAAACTGTGTGAAAGCATGGTCATTAACAGATTAGACGATAAAAAGGCGGTTAGTTAGCTAAAGTAGGCACGAGGAGCCAAGCGACAGACCAGTGAAGCCTGAGCGTGTGCAGGAAGGCGGAGAGGCCCTCCATCAGCAGCAGAATGACAACCGTGAGAACGGCAAACGGAGTGAAGACGATGAATATCGGAAGAGCTCCGACGTATTTCTGAGCGAGCATGGTAAACCCCTTCCTCATCACCATGGTCCACAGCACCTCCGACAACTCTGAGACACGCATGCCAAAAAGGAACAGGAAAATAAGCATATGTAACTGAAAAAAAGCCTACATAGTGTAGTAGACTAAATTTGACTCGATTATATTTCATTGAACTGACAAAACTTGCTCGAGATAACTCTGAAATATGCACATCAACAAAGAATTGCGAACGTAGGCCAAGCATGTATCCTAGTAGAGCCTTAAAAATTTGATCCGATAGATTACACCAAGATTACCATTACTACAATATTACATAGCATTACATTATTACACCATGACTAAGGTCGACTCGGATCAGAAGTAAAAGCACGGCCGTTGACAAATAGCTTTACGTGCGCAGAGCTTACGGGCATGGGCGAGGCTGAGCGCCCAAAGTCGCAGGTAGGACGCAGTGTGTGAGATACAGCCGAGACAGAACTCTATAGTGTGGATGGCCTGGTGGATGAACACCTCACCAGACTCAAACGGCTGCACAGCACACAAGAAGAGTAGCTGTATGCTGCGTGATTGAGAAGCAGTTTTAAAATAAAATTTTGTTCCGAGTGGCGTAAAATGATCACTGACCCACCAGCTTGCAGAAGCAACATATTGGATGATATTTTAACGTGGATTAATACCGAACACGCTGATAAACACGCTGATAAACACGCTGATAAACACGCTGATTCCAAATAGCTATGCTCATCCAATAGCGCCTCCAATCTGCCTTGCATAACAGCTTCCACTAATCTCAACAGACAATAAATCATTAATTCTCTCCCGACTAAAGCTAGAGCAGCGTAGCAATCCGAAAAATACGGATCAACTCGATAAATACAACAATAAATGAACTTTAGTGCAAAACTGATGCTAGACTGAATCCTACTGAATGGAGCCACGAGGAGTAATGAAGAGAGCCACAAGAAATAATAGTACTATCCTCAGAGCAGAGCAGCATAGCCTAAAATGGTATTGCATTAAAAATTAAAGTTCCGTTGAGCCACATTGGTCAGCGAACTGCGTGCCAGAAGTATTTTGACAGTAGCAACAAATTAAATTGTCTCACAAACTGACGTGACAAATGAAACAATCCTACCTCCTCGTGTTCGATGGGCTTGGTAAGCTCGCGCGCGGTGCGAGGGGCGCGGCGTATCGGCGCACCCATCCCTCCTGATCCCTCCTCCATGTCCACTTCTATGCCACTCTCGGCGAGCAGCCGACGACCCTGGTCCGCCGCCCCGTTCACGTGGTCCATCGTGTTCTCATCCTCCAGCACGCCCTGAACGCAAGAAGAGTTCTAGACCTTCCAACCAGTGGCTCAAAGGCCCCCACAAAATTTGTGGCAACCCCACGCCCCCAGTTCGAATATTGCCAAACCACACCGCCGGGGGTACATTTTAAAATGTGAAGATTGTGTTAGGGCCCCGCCAATAAGCACTCTTAAGAATGACATAAAAAATTATAAGGACTATTAAGAACGGCCCAAAAACTAAGTAAGTATGATTAAAAAAATGTAAAAAAAAGTGATAGTTAACAATGGCCTGAAAAATGAATATCTGAATAAACAAACTATAGAAAATACATCACTATAATAGACTAATGCTGCAAAATGATAAGTCTGCCGCAAAATCATAATTCAATACCAAAAGATTACTTGTAACGAACTTTAATTGTTGGACGTATTAGACGCCGCTCGTAATGTTAAATAGTATCATCAAATGCGGTCTCCAAAATACGCAATGGTCAAAGTGGAAGTTTAAGAAACCACGTCACACACACACATATACATATATGCTACTACACATACAAACACTATTGCAGTTTAGTTCAGTGCAACAAAGAATTACCCCTCTTTTATTAGTCACCTTTAACAACACGTTCAGGGAGCTCTGAGCTGCAGACTCACCTTACCCCAGTTCGCAGGGGCCACACAAAAGTCATACCCGATAGGGCCGATATGCCTCTCTGCGTCTGTGGCGGTAGAGAAGCACGAGAGGCTTGGCGAGCAGCATCCATATGGCGCAGATGACCGCCACCAGCACCAGCACCGTCTGAACGATTTGCTGGAACGCATTCACTCTCACAGTATTTAATTTGTATGAAATTAACCGGAGGAGTAGGACTACTTCGATCAACTGATGATCAGCTTAATAACTATTACTTACTATTAGTTAGCGAGGCGCTGTAGCGCAGTGGTTAAGGCGTCGGACTTCGAGTCCAGAGAACCAGGGTTCAAGTCCCCGCGCCGGCAACAATGATACCATGCGTTACAGGCCCTTCAGGAAGGCTGTTAAACACACAAGTGTCGCTAGCTGCTAACTCCGTGCCAGATAATTACTTATTTGCTTGGCGTCAGGAAGGGCATCTGGCCATAAAAACCCAGCTCCTGTAGTCCTCACAAGGGCGCATACATCTAAACCTGTGTGAAAACATGGACATTAACGGAATAGACGGAAAAAAAAGGCGGATAGTTTAATTAATTATTACTTACTTAATAATAATGATAAACTGATTCACTCAAACAAACTCTTTAAAACAGGATTGAAATTGATCATATAAATGGCTTTTTCCCTCTATTGCAATAATATCAAATAATGTGAATCGCGTGATTAAACATTGTGAATAGGCCTGCCAGGAGTATGTATAAAATTACTATTGTCACTTATGTAATCATAAAATTACAGCCACTTTAACAATATAAATTCAACTTTAATCATGTATATTTTCAACACTGACAGCTGATTAATTCATGCCACAATACACGCAACTTTCATTTTATGATAAGATGTTCGTCGATATAAAAGTGGAATGAAAAATTATGCATAATGAAACTCAAGAAGAATCTTAAATAGATGGTTTGATACAAAACGGTAACAATCATGCATACCTGATTGGGGTACATGAATTCATTGCAGTGCGAACCCTCATCTGGCTTTGAATATTTCATCATAAACATGTTGATGAAATCTGGATAGAAAATTTCAAAACTAACACCTCATGATAATGCATGTTTGCGCTTCGATGGACTTGACTTTAAATGTTCCACATATCATAGATTATACACCGCTGCGAAAAGAGTATTGCACAATGTATTACAACAACATGAATAAAAATTAATTATTGTATTAAGATCATTAATTAGAATCATATAACTATCAGTGCAATGAAACATTTAACGCGGGCCGGGTTTTTCAATCAAGATCTTGATTGATATGCGATCCTGATTCAAGATTAAGGTCCCATCAGTAATCAACCCATCACATCGCGCGACATAAATCTTAGATTAAAACTAAGTGCACCGATTGGGTGAGATGAAGTCGACACCTCAAATCAGGATTTCAACACTTTATTGAAAAACTCAACCTTTATTGTTTGGCATATTTAGCGGAGTACTACACCGATGAGTACGTTGGGTGAGCAGCTGTAGTGAACTGAGGTACATTTAGCGGAGTACTAGAACTGAGGTATATTTAGCGAAGTACTACACCAATGAGTATGTTGGGAGAGCACTGAGGTATATTTAGCGGAGTACTACACCGATGAGCATGTTGGGAAAGCACTGAGGTATATTTAGCGAAGTACTACACTGATGAGTATGTTGGGAGAGCACTGAGGTATATTTAGCGGAGTACTACACCGATGAGTATGTTGGGAGAGCAGCTGTAGAACTCTGGCGTGTCTTCGAACATGACCCACTTGGCGATGATGAGCGCGCAGAGGTATCCAAAGATCGCGAGCAGAAAGATCAGCTGAGGAATGAACTCACAGAAGATGTTCAGAATGTTCCGGAAGTATCTACAGTGGACAACATTCTGACGTTTAGCAGCGTGCTCAAACACTGCAACCAAATTTTTATTTTTTTATTTTTTTATTTTAGGGACCGTGTGTAGTACACAAGGGCTATATACAGTTCTGTTCTGCAAGGAAGCCCGCACAGAACCGCTCTCCCTTCTCTAGTCGCTTTTTAAGACACGCCCGGGAGATCTGGGCTGCAAACTAATTCCTAGTTCCCCGGCCTGCAGGGTGTTGCAAGCAAATGAGTTTGTTTCTATCAGCCTAAGTTTTATTCGAAGTCTCCCCCACAACTGTACAGTGCTAAGTATTCAATCTCTATCGCAGATCAGCTTCAGCATAAAAATGCCTGACACGTCACAAAATTTGTGCATTAATCACAAGTTTAAGGGCCAGTAACTGTTGTTCAATATAGTTATTTGGACGATCTCAGATTATTTATATAACTCTCCAAAAATACCGAGTAGGAAATGATCTGAGATCTAATTCGCACAATCTCATTGGGTCTTGACGTCATTTTTGACCTGTTACAATTTGAAACCAATTAACTCTTGATTGCTGGCTAAATAAAAATTTCCCCAAAACTACCACTTCAGGCAGAACAGCGAAGACGACAAAAATTGAGTCCAACGGCAGCGTTACCGGTCGGAGTGAAAGGTTTGATGCTAGGGACCTGCCACGCGGCAGTACACTAGAGAGAGAGTAGCATTACACAGGCATGCAAACATACACATGATTGCAGATGCTGAGGATGACACCAAGAAGCATTTGACTGACACCAAAAATGACCGAAATCTTCTTCTTGTAAGAATTGGTGAACGTGATCTTGTTGATAGTCATCTGCCAAACCTGGGATCATGTTCAACAAATGGTTTCCTCACAACTTGATGTCAGGAAACAACTAATCTTAATTTTTTTATATTAGCACACGCACCGTACTCACTTTAATATACATTTCTAGAGCATTAAGCAAATTCATGAAAATGACAATTTATTTCATTCGCATTAGATCCGTTAATTGTCGCAGCTTTTCAACAGATAATTTCAAATGCAAGTTTTAAAATATCAGCGTCAACATTATGGTAAATTTTGAAAAATTTACTCGGAAAATTGGCGCAAAAACAAGTCAAAATGGCATATTCATTTTAAATGTACCCGGTACGCAAAAAAGTGTTAAAATAAAAAAACTGATAGGTCCGATTGAAATTCTAAATTCCTTAAATAATGAAGACCATGATAAAATTTAACGACATTTTAACCTTAAAATATTACAGAAATGTATAACCACTAACAAGTTACCTCACTACCAGTTTATATTGTACCATAGCCAATAGTAAGGAAACATCAGGACTAAAAATAACTAGGACTAAAAATCCAATCAACAAACTTGCAATGACAACATTTAATTAGCAAAAAAAATTAGTCACAATTACGTGTATTACTACATGTCAAATATCAACATACATCTAGCCAATCAATAAATAAAAACTGTTGCAATTAAGCGCTGCTCACCGGGTCAATACCAAACTCATACGGCACTCGACTGTAGGTTCCGTTTGGGTCGAATGTTAAGTCTTTGTTTACACTAAGGTAGTGGTCACTGAATAAACAAACATCATGCAACCATTAAAAACGAAAAACTTTTACAATCAAATCTTACTAACAATACAGACAGCAAGCGGCCTTTGGCTTTCGTAGGCCTGAGTTACAAAATCATGCGACATTCCTAAGTGCTCTATATAAAATATAACTCCAAAAATTTCATTCTCTAACCTTTCCCGAATGAAGAAAGAAGCACTATGTATTTACAAATATCATTAATTACTAAAAAAATACCATAAAAATAACGCATGCATAAATATGACAACTGTTATGCCATGCTATGCATAACTGTACAAAATGTAGGCCTACTACGTTACGCATAATTGTACAAAATTGATTCGAATTACGATCTACAACATCCAGATTATATCCCACACGATAGTTTTAAGAACCAATGTTATCTCAGATACACGCAATTCGTCATGATTCTGATACCTGAAGTTGGAATGCCACTTGGAGTGGAATATGTTGAGCGACTTGGAGAACATATCATTGTAAACCAGACCCGAGTAGAACGAGAAGAGAGCCATGACGAGAATCATGTATCGCCCGGCGAATATGATGCCAAACATCTGCAGCAAGAAACATCATCCACCATTGACCAATGACTGTCTACGTGTCAATTCATCCACAATCAATAATAACACTCCAGGCTGAGAAGATATGATCAAGAATTTATGAATAATTTATAGCGTTTCAACAATTTCGGAAGGGCTTGGACTTCAGCTGCACTTAATTTTCACATTTTAGAAGATTGCCCATTAAATAAAGCTTGTGTTGCTTTATTTTTGCTTATGTAATTTTTGCGAGTTTTACCGATACGCAAAATTTGTCAAATTACATGCACGCAAAAATTTCAAGTTTTACACTGTTTCATTGGTAAAATCAGCCTAATGATTCACAGCCTGGTAAAATGGAGCACAAACCTTCAATCACAAATATTACATGCGATAACAATAGGAATGCCACAGAAGTTTATACGTGACTGTGGTGGCTCAAGTGACCAGTGTTCAAAGATAGAAACAGTACGGTATTTGACGGCACTAAGGTACCTTTTTCTTTTGTCCGTTGTATATGGGATTTCATCTATTGCTGGGTGTACACCCATATTTGCATTAGCAAATACATACCCACTATTTTTACATAAGCATGCCATGCACCCATAATTTTCTTAAGCATATACCCGAATCAAACATCTACTCCTCACTTCTTTTTACCATTACACCACTCGATAGAGCAACAAGCCCCATCCCCACCATTGCGAGTTAACTGCGAGTTTGCTCAATCGCCGGATAATCTGCTAAAAAAAGGTGACGTCACGATAGGCACAAGCATTTGACAAAGTCGCCTTCTTGGCAGACAATCCGCCGATTGAGCCAACCTGCAGTTAACTCGCAGTGGTGGGTATACCCAAGAGGGTGATTGAGAATTATAAAGAGCCCTGATAGTTAGCACCATCCTCCATCCAGAAAGAAGTGAGGCGATGTGGTGTAGTGGTTAAGGCGTCGGACTTAAAGTGTCCAGAGGATCAGGGTTCAAGTCCCCGTGCCGGCACTATGTAACCATGCGTCATAGGCCCTTCAGCAAGGCTGTTAAACACACAAGTGTAGCTAGCTGCTAACCCGTGCCATATAGTTTATTTGGTGGCATCAGAAAGGTCATCTGGCTGTAAAGACCCAGCTCCAGTAGTCTTCAGGGTGCAAACGTCTAAACCTGTGTGAAACATGGACATTATCAGAGTAGACGACAAAAAAAAGATTAGTATCTTTTTCTGCAGAGAGCGCGCAGTACCTCGCTCCTGGAGGCAGCTTGCTGCAGCTTCCTCTCACAGACGATCAGATAGAGCGCGAACGCGAGCATTAGCAGCGCGTGACCCGCGTCTCCAAACATCACCGAGAAGAGGAATGGAAACGTGATGATGGAGAAGGCGGCTGAGGCAAAAACCATATACGCTGCATTGCTCGTTAGTTGATGACAATAAAAACAAGTATAAATATAAGCAAAAACATAAAAACCAATATCACCAAACACTCTTAGGCTACTCAATACAAAGCCATCAGCTTCTTTCAGTTTTAAATTAAATCTACAAAGCCCTAGTCAATATGCCAGCCTATAAAAATACACAAATATAAATATAAAAATCAACTGAATAAAAAATATAAATGATTGAATACATTTAAATTAATTGAAAATAATTTGAATCAACTTCATATCCGACTTACCCAGCAATTCCATTAAAATTCAATTGTCCCTAAATTGTCAGATTGTACCTAATTCTTCTAAACTCTAAATCACAGCCTAGATCTCACCGGGGTTGACTTCCTTGTAATTGGCGATGCCATACGCGTCTATGATTGCCTGGAAGGCTCTCGTGAACTTGTTGGTCTTGTGGTAAGTCGGCAATACAGCGGCCTCTATGGGATGCACCAGGCCCAGCACTCTGTTCCCTGTCATCTCCTGTAATCAACATACAGAAACTTCAACCACTTGCTTCTAGCAAGATCAATGTTTTCGATACCCGTAATTGGCATTTCCCCCAAACGTTAGCCGTTGGAGACTGACTTGGTTTGTCAAAATCATGCGCACCATTCGTCATTTCTTAGCAAATCTCTATAAAAAATCTTTGTAACTATACTACATTTATTCAGCAATTTACTACGATCTACAATCGTAACTATACGTACACTTAGCTTTCTGTATGCAAATAAAAAAATAAAAAAACCTTCTGACATAATTAAATGGCATACATATTACTTGTCTTAGCTAACTTCTTCTTCAATGTTCCGCCAAATGGCAGGTCTTTTGTATCAAGAGCTTCCACCGTAGCCGATCCTCGGCCCTTCTCATCTCTGCATACGATTCCTTCTCAAGCTTTCCTTCCTTCCCTCCTTCCTTCATTCCTTCTCAATGATAAACTTTGAAGAAAATGTAAAAAGTTGAACTAGTGGTGGCCGTACGCTGGATCGTTCCATGACGGTCTGGACGGTTCCCATCTCGCTATAGGGCATCCAGCACTCGCAAACAAAGTTCTGTCCCTCGGCACTGAACATGTTCATCGCGTGGTAGACGGCCTTGAACTTGACGACCTTCAGGTCCCAGTGGTGGAGGTTCATCGAGATGCCGGCCAGAGTGCGGTCACGCCGCGCGCGCGACGTATCCAACACCTGGTGCGTATCATTGTATCGCGTCATTATATAGTATCATCTGCAACTATGAAACCATGCGTTACAGGCCCTTCAGCAAGGCTGTTAAACACACAAGTATTGCTAGCTGCTAACCCTGTGCCAGATAGATATTTATTTGCTTGGCGTCAGGAAGGGCATCGGGCCATCAAAACCCAGCTTCAGCAGTCCTGATCAGGGTGAGCGAAAGTGTGTAAACCTGAGTGAAAAAATGAACATCAACAGGTTACACGATAGAAAGGATGTTAGTATCATCGTACAGTATCGTCATATAGTATCATGAAATAGCATCGTCATATAATGTCACTGCATAGTGGCCTTATCATCGCATTGATCATAGTATCATCATATGGCTGTTCAAGGCATATGCTTTTAACAGATGTTTACAAAAATCTAAACGACCATTTTGTTTAAATGGCATAATTTGACGCTGCATGGATTCACATTGTTCACTGCTGCAATATGATATGGACATTAAACGTTAAATATCAGCCTTTAAATATCAGCCTTTATTTATTGCAAACGTCTTCAGAAAAGCATGAATTTAATAACTCAACCGCAGCTTATAACATCTAAAACACCTCTACTACAGTGGTATGAGGCTCATGATACACACGTCAACTCAATCCCCCCAAAACTAAAACTCAGACAATTCAAAATTCAATGAAGTATATATCTCACAAGGCGCAGGTCGGTCATTCTCTGGAGGACGCCGCGCGTCATTTCTGCGCGCTCCTCGTACGAGTCCAAGCAAGGGTAGATGGTCGCCCGGAACCTGACGTCCACAATAAATAATGTCAGCGCAGCAGAACGAATTTGTTGTCTACACCGAATACTATCAGCTAAAAGAAGACTGGTTGGTTGGTATGTGGAAAGGAGATTGAAATGGTTGGGCATGTGGAACGGATGAATGAGGAAGATTGAGTATTAGCATCTAGATATGTTGTTGTGGAAGGCAAAGTTGAGAGGGGAAAGAAACCATGGAGGGAAACAGTGGAGAATGATATGAAGAAACATGGAATGAGTAGATCCATGGCAAAAAATCGGGAGTTGTGGGGGAGTCTCGTCGTGGGAAACGTCCAACCTTAAATAATCAAACCTGAAAAAGTAAATTATCTAAAACGCAACTTATGGTGAATTCTTAAATGTACAAATTTTGCCTTCAGGCTAAAGAATAGAACACGCCCGATACAGAATATAGAATAAATGTGATGCAAAATTAAATCCAGGTAAATTCAAGCATTAGCTTATTATTTGTTAAAAGAATGAGAGCTGTTTAATACCTCATTGGTTTTGCTGCATCAGAGCGAAGAAAAATGATGACAAAGGCTTAAAAATAGAGCCATCTTGCTAATGCATTTTAACTAAAAATATCCGACCAGGGGTTAATAATTTACCCATCACTGATCTTCTTCACTTTAGTATGCAGCTGTTCTCCTTGGAACACAGCCATGAACACAGCCTTCTGAATAGTGTCGCCCTACACACAGTTTGCTGATTTTTATAGAAGTTCTTTTCGATAACTACACCGACTAGCAAACGAAATGTCAAACCAACACATCCAACGTCATGCATGTGAGTCATGAGCAAATCTGCTATTAATTAAAGTTTTAAATATAATATTACACTCATTTAAATGGTACAACCAGGATTCTTAACTATAAACTGGTATGATGCACAGCAAGGTCCAAAAAAACAAAAAACGTACATCGTACACTATTAAGATGTGTAGAAGTTCAAACGTCAACCTAAATTAAACTTATCGTTAGTAATACAATGTATCGGGTTTTGGTTCTATTTTTTCATTTTTTATTTCATATTTACATTGACTATAAGTACAAAAAAGGCTAAAGCCATTGTCAAGCATTAACCTTCTTTGATCGTCCTTGTTTCCTTGTAGTGTGTTTATTAGTCAAGTGATTTACATTTGCGTATTGAAACTATAAGCAGGTAGTCAACGTACGAAACATCCACAACTCACAGTGGCTGGATCCTTGATAGAGTCCTCGATCTCATAATGTCGCACAAAGATGTTGCCGTGTGATGCCAACCACAGAATTCTTGTGAATCCAGCAATCTTAGCCAAAGGAATCACCCCAGCCATATAGCTGTCACAACAAGACACACAACATCAAAATGAAGCAGAACACAGAAATTTGCATTTAAATTAAATGTTTATTGTAACAGCGCATTTATACAGTAAGTACAACAAAAAGTGAGGGTACATATCTAACAACTGTCAATGTAAAAAAATCGTGATGACAGGCCTAGGTGCATTGAATAACAGCAGATCTCAATAGCATAGCACTTTTCAAAAGCTGACAATTCAGTCTTATTTGCCTATATAGTACATTAACAAGCACACGCGCAACAGCTCTAGCGATAGCATCAGAGATGGTGGCGCCTAAAGCTAATTATTACTTGAGATGAAGTGGGGGAGAAGTTTCGTCATGGCTAGTGTCAAATCCTCCAAGCTCCAACTCCTGAGATGCCTGACGCAAAAATCAAGATTCATGAATACATTAAATCTTCTCTCTTTCAAATATCGAAAGTAATCATCAATCAGATCAAAAAGAGACACACCCAAATGATCAAACGTAAAACAACATGGTGAAGCAAAAGTGGTTAACTCCTCGAAAAGGTGCACAGTATGATAAATGAGACACAATTCACCATTAACGTGTTCGTCACGAACAGCTAAGGTCACTATTCCATAATGCCCACGTAGCGAGTACTGCCCTATTTTACTAACTAGTGTCAAGAATCACATTTTATCAACAATTACAGTTTGAATAGGATTATAATATCTTCTATATAATTATGTTCAAATAATTTAGAAAAATCATGTCTATAGCATTTAGTTGGTTATTATTATTACCTAGAGTCATCAAAATGAAATTAGATACTCTGCAAAATAATTAACACACTGCTTGAGAAAAAAAATAACAAACTGCTTAATGCTTGAGAAGTTCTTCAAAAGAAAGGCCTAAACACACACAATCAACGTACCGTATCACCATACGGTACGTTGATTGTTCTCATAACTCATAAAATGTTCAGTGAAACAAACATGTAAAGTTGCGTAAAATATAAAATTCCTTAGTACACGTTCCAATCCTTTCACCCTTGATCATGCAGGGAATGACTGGACCTGTATGTCAAACTCGACTAGCAAATTTCTAAATCTGTTTTACAGAACAAATTGCAGTACATATTTTTATCCAAACAAATAACCATTAACCGATAGCCTAGATGAAATTGCCCTGAAAATTTTCAGCATACATGCAACAAATTAAAACGTTTCATATGTAAGTTATTCAAAAATATTCAAAGAACCATCAAGCTCAACAAGCAAAAAATCCAAAGAACAGAATACAAATCACAAAGTTAAAGAGGCACCATAAACCTAAAGCAACATTCAAAGCAACCCAGAGAAGCCTAAAACCAAAATTCACAGTATCCAATTATATGTCTTTAAAATATGTACTTTAAATCATAAGCCTAGAGCATATAAATATTAGTGTACTAATTAATGTCTCTAATTTTTTTTAAGAAAAAATTGGTTATCACGGCTTTTGTATTTCACAACATATGACATGTTGTGAAATACAAAAACTGTGATAACCAATTTTCTTTACAAAAATTAGAGACACATTTACATGTAACTTTTTGCTTCAGTTTTTTACCCCAAAAATTCTAATGCACAAAAACACTTTGACGAAACAACCAACAAAACTAGTGCTAAGTCACATGACAATCGTTTTGAAATATCGGTACATAAAAGTACAAGAGCACAAAGTATATAGAAGCCACACTGAACCTCAAAACAGTGAGCGACGAACTAATTAAAGACACTGAAATTTTAACTAGATCGATAAAACATTCAGGCAAATTAATACCGCAAAATGCAAAATTGTCAAAACCAGTGTCTACACTCTACAACTAACGTGACCTATAAACACAACTCATACGGTAACTAAAAAGACACAATAGATCAATATGCAAACAAAAATTTTGGCTGAGCCTTTAATTACCTGTCCTTCACGCTGCTGTGAAACAAGACACATGTGAAGACATCGATATAATTACTACGCTAGATACATGCATGCAGTTTGCAACGTGTACCCTCATAACACAGTTGCATAGAAGTTGCTACACTCTAGCGACTGTATCCCATGTGCTTTTAAAAAAACCGCTCAGCGTATTTAAGAACTTGTACATAAAGCTATTATATAAATTAACATCATTTAGTTGTCAGCAACTAACACCAAGCGTATCTGCTAAAGCTATCAAATCCAAACGCAATGCAATCTAGATGAGATAAATAGACTATATCAAACTGATGCAATCTGCAAAATATCTTGACGAACTTATGACAAACTAATAAACTCAATTTAATCAAAATCTACTGAGCAACTGAAATGCAACCAAGCTTTGCATTAAAATGTACTGCTCTTCTGATATTTTCCATAAATAATAAAGGCATTCCACTGCATTGTTAATCAAGATTTGTTCCAAAAAATTAACAAGTTCATGCTATATCGTAGAAATAATAAATGAATATTCTAGCTAAAGTGTGCATCATTAACTGAGAGCGTAGTTTCTGATATCAAGAAATGGACGATATAATTCCCTGATCAACACTATTATTATTAATCTATCCTGCACGCACTTGTCACCTCCGCTCAGCGAACCACTATATGAAATAAATTTAATTAGCCACAAAATTCGTAGTTCCAAGTAAAATAAATCAAAGCAGAATGTGAGAAAAACAATCGACTGCAAATAACGACCAGTATATATTAAAGTGAAGTACGGTACAAGTTCATCTATACATATAATAAATCTCATCTTGGTTCAACTTTCAGTTCAATGTGCAGAGATCAAACTTAGATCATCCTGAAACTACCGAGCTGACATTAGTCTCAATAGTGGTGCAAGAGTACCTGCATGAAGAAGTCGTCGGTGTACTGAAGAACACACTTGAGCTCCTGCAGCTCCACGTAGTTGCGCTCAAGGGCCTCCAGGTTTGTGTTGAGCTCCTTCAACTCACTCTCAGTGCTCTCAAACACAGCCTGCAACCAGCCCGCACCAAGAGTAAGTTGAGTCTGTTGAGTACTTTGAGAGTAAGTTGTTGAACTCACACTCAGTGCTCTTAAATACAGCCTGCAATCAACCAGCACAAAAGAGTAAATTGAGTACGTTGAGAGTGAGTACGTTGAGAGTGAGTACGTTGAGAATAAGTTGTTGAACTCACTCTCAGTGCTCTCAAATACAGCCTGCAACCAATCCGCACCAAGAGTAAATTGAGTATGTTGAGTACTTTGAGAGTACGTCGTTAAACTCACACTCAGTGCCCTCAAACACAGAATGCAACCAACCCGCACCAGGAGTAAGTTGAGTAAGTTGAGTACATTAAGAGTAAGTTGTTGAACTTACTCTCATTGCTTTCAATCACAGCCTGCACCAAAAGTAATCTAAATTTGGTCTTTACAAAGGACTTCAAATAAATTTGAGTGTATCAAAAATCTAAGTGAAAACTACATTACACGATGAATATGGGTATTAACGATTCGCTAAAGACGAAGATTCAGATAAACACAGCAATGCACAATTTGTAAAACACTAAAAAAATTCATGAAGACAAACGCAACATAAAAAATAAAATATCACACGCCTCCAAGTCGACCATTTCTCGCGCCGCTGGAGTCTCAGGATTGGCTACAGCATCGGTCAACAGTAGGTCGGCCTTTTTCAGCTCCTTCTCAAAGAATCCTGCCAGGCAAAACGCATGAACCAATTCTGAAAACATCATCTACCTTACCCAATGCATAATATAACTTGAACAAGACCGGTGTACATTTTTATATAAATTCCTTCATCAGAATGAATTTCTATAAAGAAAAGTAATATAAAATATATACCTTAAGCATACAAAACAATGTAAAATTTAACTGTTCGACAGTTTGTAACAAAAGGTACAATAACAGAAAAACATAGCAGCTAATTCAAATACTTTGGAACAAATTGAAGCTATTAAACAAATTGAAGAATACGGAAGGACTACATAAAAAAATATTTTATTTCTTAAAATATCGTCAGAATTTATAACTAATAATCTTAATTTAACAAACTAGCTTGACAAACCATTGAACTGGCAAATAATACATACGTAGTTGTCGTTCCATTTCCTCACATCGTCGTATTTCATGCACAAACTGTCGCTGGAAGATGTTCACATTGGCTTTAAGCTGTCAAACGAAAATGTATGTTTACTCTGGGAAAAAACATCATTATCGATTAGCCTAGTTCATAAAAAAAATCTCAAGGTCTAATTCAATACTTGAATTTAAGCCTTAATTCAATTTTAAGTAAAAAACTGACTTTACAAATATGCTCAAACTGAACATTAAACAAAACTATGTGTCTAAAGTTTTATTTATGAGATTATTTGATATAGCCTACATCTTTAAATTGGACAATGCCAATTAGATAATTATGAGATTATTACAAATATGCTCAAACTGAACATTAAACAAAACTATGTGTCTAAAGTTTTATTTATGAGATTATTTGATATAGCCTACATCTTTAAATTGGACAATGCCAAGCTCTCCAAGTTGAGCAACGATGTTGTAGGCAGTGTCGGCTTGAAGATACATCTGACAGAGGACCATGTCCTCACTGCGGTACAGCGACCCCATGATCCTCACCTGTCTGAGCTTTCAAGCTGTGCAATGAAATATTGATAAACCATTTTAATTAAATAATTACTGTTGTCAATAAAACAGTAATATGAGATTTGATAGTGTAATACGCATAACTTGACAGTTGCTGTAACAATAACTAGTACTATTTCCAACACACAAAATTAAACAATAAATATTATGTTCAAACAATATTGTCAGGGGTCTTGTTAAGTAGGCTGTAGCAAAAAATTATACTGCAGAAGTGCAAGCTAACTAGCTAAGTATAAAAATGCAAAAGGCCTATGAGTGTCGCCTATTAGATCAAATAAAATAGAGTCAAAGAAAACAACAGGCTTCGTGTCAATTTGCTACTAAACGATTAGGCCTTTTTTTCTTTTCTGCGGTTTCTTTAGGTGGCCCTCACAACTAAGTGATCAGCAACCGGTAAGTACTGTAGATTCATGTGGCAATGTCGTTGTTGAATATTCCGGATTGTTTCGTTAAAAGTACAAACTACCCATTCACCGACCCCGGAGGGATGATAGGCTGAGTTGGCCTCTGGCAAGTCCGATAAATTAATCTCTAATCAGCAACCCCGGTCGTGAATCTAACCCGGGTCGCCTACGTGGTAAGCGGCTACGATACCGCTACACCACAGAGACTATATTAGGCATTTTAATAGCAACTTTTGACAAAAAAAATTACCAATTTTACACAGCAGGATGCGGGCGAGAGAAATTGAATAAGCGAACGAACGCAAGCATTAAACCAATAACGTTGCTCTATTAAATTGCACGCTTTCATTTTGTGCATCATTGAAAAAATTCAATTTGCTAGAGCCAAGCGCCTTGGATGCACAATGTGTATGTGAGTTTTAAATTTTAATCAAGCTCTAGATACTCTAGATAGTAGATTATAAATAATATTTAACCTATATAATTGCACACGATAACAGCTGAGAAAAACATTATGCCTACATAGTTGTTGCCTTCAGTTAATACTAAGGTGTAATTGTTGATACGATATGTTAAATTATTCAGAATTAATTAATTAAATAATGACTTCTTTGTAGGTTACTATTTTAAAGAAATGATCCGAATTTGGAGCAATGCAGTTTCCTCGCTGAGCTTGGTTGAATTGTGCTTGTAGGCCTTCACGCGGCATGTGATCAAATAAAAACAAAACAGTAGTAGGCCTGTTAATTGGCCTATATTATAGATCTACCTGTGAAGGCCTAGATAATCATAAAGAAAGGTATTGTTATTATTAGCGCCAGCTGAGGATCGTTTATTCAGTACTCTACTAGCGCGCTAACATTCTTCAGGGGCCCTAGTGCAGTCCGTCAGAGCGTGTGACCGATCAACATCACATGTGACCGCCGCAACTTGACGCACGTGAGTTGTTTTATCAACTTTCAACTTCACTACTGCACTCCACCCCAACGGATGATTATTTGCAGTCGATTTATAGCAGCAGGTGTGCTGTATTGAAACTCGCCTCGTCTATAGGCATAATGCTTTGATCTTGTCGACTAGGGGCGTCATGCTGCTCATGCAGTATAGTAGGTCTACAGCACAGTGTTTTAGAGGATCGTGTTTAACTTTTAATCGATTCACGGACGACGTATTATGGTTGTTTATTTGTGCTCATACCAGTCCAGTTGATTATATTTTTCAAATAGTTTAATTGTATTTGGTTAGCATATATAACATACTTGCGCAACTAGACTATAGTAAATCGCTTGTACACAATTGATTCAATGATCGCTCTATTGTGAACAGGAACCATGGGTGACTACTGTCTGAGCTTGCTGAGGGCCCTAACGCTTGCCCTCACTCTGATCGCGGGGGTCCAGGGGCAATACCAACCAAGTTGGGACTCGCTTGACACGCGTCCGTTGCCAGCCTGGTTTGATGAGGCGAAGATTGGCATCTTCCTCCACTGGGGCGTCTTCTCCGTGCCGAGCTTTTACTCGGAGTGGTTCTGGAACGCCTGGGTGTCGGGTGACACGTCGGTGGTCAATTTCATGAAGAAGAATTATCCGCCGGATTTCACGTACGCCGACTTTGCGCCGATGTTCAGAGCAGAGTTCTACGATCCGAATCGCTGGGCGGACATCTTTGAAGCCGCTGGGGCCCGGTTAGATATTGCATCCGTGTGGCATTGTGTAATGCTTAAACATAGATTATATAACGGCCCTTAATTTTGGTTCTGTTTTATGATGTATGCTCTTCATGGAGATGTGGTGCCTTACATGGTAGCTCCTTTCCGGTGCCTGGCTATAAAAATTTGGGGATTGGACCCGAATTTTAATTTTTTTTTTGCGATTGGCCTATACGATTACTCGTAAATAAATACTTTAAACCTTTGCACTGTGTTTTGTTGGATTACAAGTTTATTAATTTTTTATGGGATAACATATTTATGTATGTCTTTAACCCTACTGGAGTATTAGTTTGTTACATCATAAACCGGTGTGTTGCAGCTGTCGCTTGGCAGGTGGGTTCTGCAAAGACAATCAATATAGGCTTGGGCTTGTTTTGATTCTAGCACGTCTATCGAACTAATATTTCATTGAATAGATAGGCCTATGTATTTGTGTTTTGTGTTTTTTAGTTACGTTATTCTGACAAGCAAGCATCACGAGGGATTCACAAACTGGCCCTCAAAGGTTTCCTTCAACTGGAACTCAATGGACGTAGGACCCAAGAGGGACTTAGTTGGTAGGAAATTAGTATACACTAGTACAATAATATTTGAGCGTATTATGTATTATATTATAACATCAATCTGTAACGTAGGCTACTAGAGACTTCAAATCTTCTTGGATTCAAGCATGATGCAATTTTGGCAATGATTATCATTCATGATCATGAAGATCACGTATCATTATTGCATTTGCTAGAAAAGTTATTTATAGTGGGCTATCTGTTTGACTTTAAGATTTAAATAGAATTTGGTAATACCGTGTTAAGTTTCTTGACATTCTCTTGCTAATTGTGAGTTTGCCTTGATATTCTCAACACAGCTATTTGCTTTATTGATGTTCTCATTACAGCTGCTCTAAGTACCCGGAAAATTTTATGTCGTAACTAGTCTGCTTAGAAGAACTTTTTCAGCCTTATAGCTGTTGACCCTAACCCTATTGGTGTATACTAGTATAATTATGGTGTGACGGGTATTGTATATCATATGTGTCATTGACTATTATTTAACTCATCAGTTTTCATTGCATTTCTGTTGCTGGTTTGTTGTAGGAGATTTAGCGAAGGCCATTAAGGCCAAACCACACCTTCACTTTGGTCTCTATCACTCCATGCTGGACTGGTATCATCCGTTCTATCTGGAAGACAAAGCCAATGGCTGGAAGACCAACAAATTTCCCCTGGTAGGGGAAATTTGATACTAAATTTGCCTACGCGACTACTATTGTGTGGCCTAAGCGGTTACTTGTTTGTATGGGCTAAATGTGGCGAGTAATTGAAACCACGATCTGTCACGTCGTCATTTCTAGCTAGAGGCTAGGTTTCAAATTTAGAGATTGTGGACTTGAAGATTGCGTCTCCTACTGTATTTGCTTTTAATAATCTAATTACAAAAATATTATATGTTTAAATGGCCTGTAGAAATTTCCCTTCACAAAGCAGCACTTGTCACATTATCATTTTCTGTGTTAATGCAATGTGGTTGCAATTGATTGTATGGTAGATTTTGTGTTAATGCGATGCGATTGCAATTCACTTCGTGGACTTTGTGTCAAAAAATGGAAGCGTAAAAGAATTTAATTTAATTTTTAAATAAATTGATCGTGTTAGGCTAAAGCGCTTCCTGAGTTAATTGAGATCGTAAATGGTTATGAACCGGAGATCATTTGGTCGGATGGCGACTGGGAGGCTCCTGACACCTACTGGAATGCCACTGGATTTCTTGCATGGCTCTACAACGAAAGGTATCGATGCTTGTTTACGCAAAAAGCTATTTCAAAGAACCTATAGCTAAATGAGGACTAGAGTAACTTGAGTAACGAGAGTAACGTAGTAGTATTGTTTAAAAGATACTGTATTACATTTCTTCTGTAACGTAACATACAACTTTTTAATGTGTCGATAAATGAAAATGCGATTACGTTTTCCCACTGTATGCAGCTCCGTGCCACATGTTTTCATGTTTATTTCATTCTTGTTCTTTTTTATTTTTGAATTCATTTTGGAGTGGAGTACAGTATTTTTCGCATGATTCACAACTGCATGTAGTAATTGCGTAGGCTCATAGCATAGGCTCATAGCATAGGCTCATAGCATAGGCCCATAGCTCTGAACTTTTATAAATCTCTGTGTGCATGCATGTTGTTGCACAGCCCGGTGAAGGACTTTGTTGTGAACAACGACAGATGGGGCTCAAACATTCGATGTCACCATGGCAGCTTCTTCAACTGCGATGACAAGTATAATCCAGGTAGGGAAGTCCTGGAGCATTATGGGGTGTTACTTAACAGAGAGTAAAGATCAAATTTATAAGGCCTGGCAATTATCTTGTCGACAACAGGGCTATACACAGCATGAAGTTGAACATTAAAGGCTCAAATGATCATCATGTTCTTAGTAAACACATTGTATTCTACTTTTGAAACTGAAGATGAATTAACTTTTAAAATAATTTCATTGTTAAAGGGATGGTAAGCCTTATAGGATAAACATATATTGAGGTTCAAATGTAATAAATTACCAATTGACTTCTGTTCACCAACAATTTTTTTAATTTTTTGTTATCTGTTGTGATTTCTTTGATTAATATTTAGGTAATGATGATTGATTTGCTGATGATTTTAATCTTTTTGTTGTCTAACATATCCTCTATCTACTGTGATATTTCAAAGCTCAGACTGAATATTATAAACCTCGTACTTGTATCATCATATGATAATAATCTCATATTTCATTACATTCATGATTGTGGATGTGGATTGCAGGAGTGTTGCAGAAGCACAAGTGGGAGAACTGCATGTCTATAGACCGCTACTCGTGGGGATACAGACGCAACGCAGCCTACTCAGACTTTCTCGAGCCTCAAGAACTTATCTCGGAGCTCGCTGAAACTGTTAGGTATTGACTGTTTAGTGATCGCCAAATGACAACTGCTGGTTGAGTCAACATGCGAGATTTTAAATTGTCGCTATAGTAAGTGTAATTGCTGTTTTATCCCTGGTGTGTATGTGTGCAGTTGTGGAGGAAATCTGTTGATCAACGTCGGCCCGACCTCTGCGGGCATCATATCCCCCATCTTTGAGCAGCGCCTGAGGGAACTCGGTCAGTGGCTTGGTGTCAACGGCGAGGCCATCTACGGGTCCAAGCCGTGGACTGCGCAGAACGACACTATCACTTCAAACGTGTGGTGAGTTACAAGCGTCATCTTAGTGCCAATTTGTCAACTATGTAATAAATATAACACTCATGATACCAAGAATAGTTAGGAATATTTTAAGTTCATTATGCGATTATTACTGATTAATTATTATTTTAGAATAAATTTTTAATTGTTGTTTCAAGAGCAATTAAAATTTGCTTACAATATTTTTATAGTTTTGTGTTAATATTTTGTGCTTAGCAAGCTTATTGATGAAATGCCAAATAATTTTTTAGAGGCTCTAATATCAATTTATCTACTTTGTAGCCACTTTAGCAAAAAATTATTCACTCTATTTTGAATTTATCAATGTACAAATTGATTAAAGCTGTGGTTAATGATGTATAGTGGTTGTTAATGCGTTTTTAACTATTTTTTTGTGGTTATCCAATTACTGTGAACTGATTATATTTATAAAGTCCGGGCGCCGGCAACTATGAAACCATGGCGTTACAGGCCCTTCAGCAAGCCTGTTAAACATAAAATTGTCGCTGGCTGAAAATCATCGTCCAGGATAATTTATTATTCTGGTTGGTGACAGGAAGGGCATCCGACCGTAAAAACCCAGCTCCAATATAAGCGTCTAACCTGTGTTAACATGGACACGGCATTGCAGGCTTGCCTATAGCGCATAAGAATGGACGTCAAAAAAGGTGATGATTTTTTTTTTTTTTTATATTTATAAAACTGTTTTGAACGAGTTTTAATGACGTAGCTTTGAAAACTTTCTAGGTACACATCGAACAAGTCTGATTCCGGTACATCTGTGTACGCTATGGTTCTCAATTGGCCGAAGGGAAGCGTGCTAACACTTGGAGCGGTCACTTCAAACCAACAGACAACTGTGTCTCTTCTCGGATACTCTGGAAAATTTGACTTCAAGCCACGACCGACGGGGGGAATTGATATTTATATACCTGTCATCGACGTTAACGAAATGCCATGCAAATGGGCTTGGGTCTTCAAACTTAATAATTTGTAAACGACTCTAATGTCATTGATTTTATAGCAAATACAGACTTATATAAATTTTTATAAAATCTACTTTCAATCAATGCAATCATGTTTATGGCTCACGCTCTCAAACGTTGTATTTCTTTATTTTTGCCTACTTTAAATTTTAATATTTTTTAAGGGTAATCAGATTCAAGTTATATGCTATAAGCATAAGTGATATTTGATATATCCGACGCTTTAGGATGCGGATGCTATTTGTAACAGTGTATTAATTATTACACCAGAGGCTAGTATAGAAATACATTGTAATGTTTTCTTGTGTCTCACTTCTAAGTGATTATTTTAATTATGCATTCCAATATATCTGCTTAATATTTCATGTATGCATTAACGATCGTTTTGTGTTATTAACATAGCGTCAAGAGTGACGTCAAGGAGATCTTTAGAGAAAGCATAGTAAGCTCTACTGCTGCGTTTAACTATAAAAGGTCTACTGGTCTTAAGGGCTCCGGGAGAAGAGCCTGCGGGGTACGGGATGGGCCGCTAGTAAGATCGAATTAGATAGTTGATTAACTGCACTCGCATGTACTGCAATCATTACGGATAGTGACTGTGACTCCTGTGCTTACAAAGAACAAAGTTCGTGGCTATTCCTGTAATCATTTTTCTATTAAATTTTTTTCATCATGAGATGATTAGCTTTTCTAGTTGTTTATTACGCGTAGCATCATTCTAGTGTTCGATGAATGAATATTGTAGATCAATAGAATTATTCTACTAAACGAGTTTAATAAGGTGATCACTTTATTTCTATTTGTAATCTTGCATGATGAATCATAGTGTTATGTTTATGTACATGTATGCACGTATTGTATGATCACTTTTTTATGAATGAAATTCATAGTTAAATTATTTATATTTAGATTCCATTTTACTTGATTAAATTGTTATTTTGCAAAGAGTTATAGGATTCAGAATATTTAACGGTCAAGACTTTGTTATCGTACATCATTGATTCTCAAACTCTTGCTTTGGCGTGCCATATTTTAGTGTAACAGAGCGTCGAAGGTCACTCAAAAAATAGATCCCCAACAAATTTCTTGTCCTGCAGAATTAACAACTTGGAAGAAGGGGGAGGGGGGGGTAGTGACGGAGACTTTTCCTCTCCCTTGCAGAGCTCACGTCTGGAAGGGGGGGGGGGGAGTGGTGG
>JAQIWG010000224.1:0-40191 GCA_034695025.1 Chamaedrilus cognettii
CCCCCTCTTTCTACCTAACACCCCCCTTTCTCTCTAGCTAACACTTCCCTCTCTCTCTCTAGATTACAACCACCTCTCTCTCCAGCTAACACTTCCCTCTCTCTCTAGCTAACACTTTCCTCTCTCTCTAGCTAACACTTCCCTCTCTCTCTAGCTAACACCCCCCTTCCAAATATAACACCTACCTCTCTTCAGTGCATGCTTCTCTGAGCACAGCAGCTGATCAGAGCGCCTGCAATACCGCGCGAGCATAGAGCAGGTGTGGACATTAGCTGCACAGCACTTCGTTCCTTTTAGTCAATCCAACTAGACAAACCAGATATCGTCGGAAGGGGTGCTCTCTCTCCCTCCTATAAATTTCGAAATTTGCTCTTCCTCAAATTTAAGGACGTCCAAAAATTCCTCCATTCCCTAAATGCTCAATTCGGGTAATTTTCACATCACACATGTGCCTTCTCCAATATCCACAAATGGCACACAATCTTTTCACACAGCCTAAGGGACTGGAGAATTGTCGATATCAGCTGTCAGAAGGGTGGGGGGAGGGGAGAGGAAACCCCACTGACTCGTAGCAAGCTCAGTGGTGATCCATGTAGACTGTAGAGCGCAGTACTGTTATATAGCGCCGAGTTAATGAAAGCGCAGAGGGCAGCAGGCCTGCTCGGGTAAGCCGAGCCCTGACAACACAGAGCGGCGAGGTCAGAGAACAGCGTGAGGACTGAGCACGAGGCTCCAAGGGTCGTCACCCTGCTGGATTAAAGGCCGCTGAGATATATTCAATACATCGCGCTCGACGTCTCGCAGTGAATACAACTGAGCTACAGTTCTGAAGCCTCCTTTATCATGGCAGACAGAATCAACCAGATACAGGTCTAAAGGTAAATGATAAAAGTCAGATGTTCAAGAAAATGAGATGATCACAAACGCAGCCCAAAAATTCTATGTATCCTACTTGCATTAAACATTGAATGAATCGGTAATGTTTTATATACAGGAAGAAATCGGAGAGAGAAACCAATGCCTTTCATACCACATACGTTCATACAAAATTCAATCTTAGAAACCCTTCTCAGTCTCCACCACACTTAGCAATGATGAGCCTTGAGGTGCATGTTTAGACCATATGTGACATAAACAAGTCTGCCGTGTTAATCTATACAACGCTATCGCTGACTCCGCTGAGAAGATTCCCATTAACAATTAGTCATCCCTACTCTCGCTCCCCCACCCACTCTCCCTTCACTCCCTCAATCAAATGCCACGGTAGTTCTGTTAATGACCCCTACACAAGAGCGAACAGCAAGTGGATAAAGCACACTAGTTCAGTTCCGCATTGAAGCAAAGAACGATTAGCCAGACTATACACTATACACAATACACTATACACAATACACCATACATTTATTATAAACTATACACTATACACAATACACTATACACCATACATTTATTATAAACTATACACTATACACTATACACTATACACAATACACTATACACTATACACCATACATTTATTATAAACTATACACTATAGACTATACACAATACACTATACAGCAACTCCTTGATCCCGTCTCCCCCCCCCTACCTATTCTACACCCCTCTCAAGGACTACAGTGTAGTCCAATCTTTGATCCGAGCCTGAACGAGCAGTTTAACACGGGCTGACAGTGCGCAGTTCTCGCTTGACTGCGTGCTCTCACCACACCTGCGCCCTGCTGCTGTCTGTAGCCAGCGACCCCTCATTCTCACACCTGTCCGCGGCTCTATACACGCAGCACAGACCAGCCGCACCTCGACTAGCAGAGTAACGGTCCCTACGTGTCGCATCAGCGCTGTACAATCAGACTTCAGCGCATCGACAAGCTCTATACCTGCTACAGCCTACTGGGTTGACTCACAAGATATATTACATCGGCACGGAGCTAAGACACACGACTCAGTTGCGACTCAAGCGAGAGCTGGAGTCGCAATCTGCAGGAAAAAGGAATACTGTAAAACATACCATATTTACTGCAAGTTATTTAAACCATTTTGCATCTCTAAAAATAAAGCTGCACAGAATTTTGGCGTTTTTGAGTGATGCTGCCAATTATATACACAGCGTCTGCAGCGCTATCTCGCGCATGTAATTTTTGTGAGTTCTATCGATCTCTGAGATTCACAAAGATAACTTGCACCGAAAATTTCATGTTTTACAGTGTATCGTAATTTGTATTGTAGGCGTGGCCTGACACATCGGGGACACGCTACAAATATCCCTGTAGTCGTTCTCCTTCGCATTCATGTCAATTAAGTGATATGATATAAACGGCATTCTATATGAGCACGTTATGATTGAGTACAGAGCCTAGCGGCGCATGGACATCTTGCACTGCTACAGTGTGCAGACTCTGAGCACTACACTAGGCGCACAGCGAGGCCGCGCTGCACGTAGCGTGTACCGCTATCAGAACCACACACACACACACACCTGGCCGTCATTCACTGCACACTACAGCCACTAGACATTGCGCGGGAACCATATCATCTGTGTGAGCAGAGGGGGGGTATCAAGGCACTGGGGGCGATGGCTGAGCAATGGGGGGCGGGTGGGCTGAGCACAGGTGCAGAAATGCATCGATCTCACCCCCCCCCCCCGCCCGAGGCATCCCCCCCCTCTATAGACTCGGCGTGTCTATAACGGCTCAGACTATTGACTGATTACACGGCGTCCCTGCACTGAGGGTTGTAGGAGGGGAGTGGGGGGGGACTATAGGGGGTGGGAGTCGCTTACAGCCATGAGAGCAGTAAGTACCGACATTGACTCACGGCAGGACGAGGGAAAGGAGTGTATTAGGATGGGGGAGGGGAGGAGCGTTGAACAAGCAATGTCTGACACAGAGCCAAGGGCGGACGTGCAAGGGGGGGGACAGTGGATACATGAGGGGGGGGTGCTGTGGCTGGAGGGGAGAACTGGTGCGGTAAAGTCTATAGATTTTAGTCGATGAGCCGCCGGGGGGGGGGGGGGAGGGAAAGGAAGGGAGGCCCCGGGAGAGTGCGGCCTGGTGGTGTGTATACAATATTGACGACAGAGCGCGGCAGCTGCTGCGCACTGCGTGCAGCGGCAATCTATTAGGCAGCGCGGCACGGCGGCCACAGATGGTGCAGTACAGCGAGGGCAAGCCGAGACACACAGACACTTCTCTGATATGAGCATTGTCTGAGCTGTGCACTGAGCACTGCGTCACAACGTGTGATACAACACACGGAGATCATCACATCTTCCCGGCACATATGTCATACGCTCCCATGCAGCCTCCATGCAGCCTTGATACCTACTAGGCTTTCTCAATGCCGCACGCAGCAAAAGTATTACATCATCGGAGGGCCGCCAAGCTGCATTCTACCATTTATGGCCCCAAGCGAAAACTGAACACAACAACACAATGACACAATAACTGAATACAGTATTGACCATAACTACAATATCACAAACCGTCTGAATAATATTTAGTTGTTGATCGATAAAAATTATATCCGCAATTATGATTATTGTTGCATTTAAAACTCAAATTTCACTGTCGAGTGCTTTCATTCTACGGATATAACGGCACTAAATATTAAATTAATTTTTACGTATTCAATCATAAAAGCTATCATAATGACAACTGGCAAGTTCATTCAAGCACCAAATTGCCACCAACCATATGAAACAACTGGCGCACACATGATTATGTCTGCTGATCCAAACAGCGCACAATGATCCGCTACCCCGCCGCGCAGCGCGGATGAAAGCCATGATAGATAAATCTGCAAGGACACATGTCCCACTAATTACCACTGCTTGTATAGAATAGGTGACTACCAACAGACGGCTCACATGCATAGATCGACAGCCTGCTGCTGCTACGAGCACTGTTGCAGAAGCAGCAGCGGGAGTAGTGAGAGTAGAGGGAGTATTGGGAGTAGCAGCAGTAGGCCTACTAGAAATGAGAGTGGACGTAGTAGCCGCAGCAGTAATACTGAGAATGAGAGTAGCAGCAGTAGATACTGGCAATAGTAGTACTTAGCAGTAGTGGCAGCGTAGCAGCACACAACACAGCTCTAGGTACTCTGATTTTAACTCATCAGAAGAAGCATTGGCACTTCACCCCCTTCCCCGCCCCCTACAGTCCACTCACTACCAGCCCTCGGCTGCTGAGAGATGAGCCAGGACCATGAATGCAGGGGTTCCTCACCCCTCCCCCCCACGATCGGGAGGGGTGGGGAGCAAGGAGTCGGAACATCTGTGCCGGACAGACAGTTGACAGACACCACCCAGCACCCACCCCCTCCACCCCCCTCACCCCACTCACCCCTCCCTCTCCAGCTAGCCAGACGCCGTATGGCCACAGAGAATACACCGGCAGTGCATTAGGCATTAAATCAGTGGACACCAAAAGAGAGGGCATGGGAGGCACTGTTCAACAGGGCAGAAACAATTTGCAAACAGTAGACACTGAATGTGAGAGAAAGGCATGTAGCCTTCTTATCACTAGTCTGCAGAGTGTTAGATATGGTAATTAGGACTCAGGCGCTGGTGATAGCACATCTTTACACATCCCTATATTCACACAGAGCATAACATGGATTAACTTACTGCTCAATTTTTGCCTAATATTATATTAAACACAAAATACAGCGCTCGCTGTAGAATGTTTGCGAGGTTATAAACATTTCATTTAAACATTTTAAAGGACATTAAGCAGACAAACACCCGTACTGATATTCTTCATTATTGAACTGCGCATTAACGCGGCTCAAAAGCAATACGGTAGAACCTACATGTAGATAAACGGGACCACAAACCTCGTTGCTGGAGGCAGCATCAGAACCAGTGACAAGGGCCCAGCAGGGCTCACAGACCACAGACCCCAGCCAGTCGATACCCCCCACACACTTCCCTCCCTTCACGCTCCCACTACAAGATCCATGACCCACATCCTCTAACCTCCACAACTTCCTTCCCACATCCGTGATTTCCTTCAAGGCTATTTTTTCATCTAAACCCCGCCCTTGTGTGCTGTCTTCCATGTTGGGGTACTCTGGCGACGTCACAGGTTTAACCGACTCTGCACTGGCCTTCATAAGGTCACAATTCTCTGGTGAGTGCTCAGCAAGGCAGGACTTTTCCATGCCATTGTCACAGTGGTTCAGTGTGCTGGCAGGCTCGCCATCAACCAGTTTGTCTTTAACAGAGGCGCATCGTTCTACACACACTTTCATATCGTCAGTTAATAATGTGGCTGTCGTGTTTAACTCAATGTCTTCAAGAACTCCTAATACATTATCAGAGTCGCCCTTTTGCAACTCACGTACATTCTCAGATACTTTCTCTTGTTCACAGCAAGCTTTTTCTAAATTTTCCATCTCCACGTCACTTTCCTCCTTGTCTTTCACTAGGCTCCTCCCCTCGCCCGCCGGGCCACCAATAGGCTCGCCCGACGGCCCCCGCCCCCACAGCATCCTGACGCCACCCAGCGGGACCGGTGTAGAGCAGCGCTGACACCGCACGGTGGCAGTGGTGTAGCACCGTGTCCACCGCTCCTCCCCCGCCCCCTCGCACGCCACCCACTGCGCCAGCAGACTGCTACGACACACGAAACAGACGTCGACGCGTGCGCTATCTGCGTCGACTGCGTGGGATTGGAGGAAGGGAAAGAATGGCTCGCAGGAGTCAAGGTCACTCGGCCGACAGCGAAGGCGGAAGGACGAACGCTGAGTCATAACCCCGCGGCGCTGACGATGAACCCGCGTGCAGCACACGACACAGCGCGTCTTGCGCCGACCCGAAGCACTGAGGGTCGTTGATAATGGAGCATTGAGGGTTGTTAATCCTGGCACATTTAGGGTCATTACCCCACCAGGGTCAGTCATATCCGATGTTAAACCAACAGATGGAACAATTGGTTGTGCAGGTTTGGAAGCATTGTTCGTTGCAGTGCAGACATCGATGTCGCGCATATTGCAGCATTCAATGTCTGAAGCAGTCACAGCAGCAGTGTCGGACACACTGCAGGGATGTGTGCTGTGTGCAGTGTCGGACACACTGCAGGGATGTGCGCTGTGTGCAGTGTCGGACACACTGCAGGGATGTGTGCTGTGTGCAGTGTCGGACACACTGCAGGGATGTGTGCTGTGTGCAGTCAGGTTTCTGTTGCAGTCTACAGACAGATCTTTTCCCTGTGCCAGTGTATTTTGTTGACATTTATCAACACTCAAGTTTTTTGGAGACTGTCGCAGAATAGAGGGACTAGCATTCGGCTGATACGATGCTCTTGATTCCTTGCTAGGATGATCTGATGAGGTAGTGAATGTGCTGGATGCCTTGAGAGACTGCTCCTGAGTAGATAAATGGCTGAGCAGTCCAGGAATGAGAAAGTTGGAAATAGGTGGACTTGAAGCGCTGACTGTAAGTGCCTGCACTTGATTGGATGACTTGCAGTTTGTGATGTGTTCAGTGGAGGAAGGCTCACAGTCCTTTGTCAGCTGTTCTGGGATACAGAGAAAAGGTTTTCTTTCGCCTCGGATTAACTGCAGAGCGATGTTATCAGAAAACAGCGAAGATATGCATTTAGCTGACTTCTCATCCAGAGGCATGACTCCCTTTGATTTACGGTATTTATCCTCACCATCCAAGCCATTTTCACCAGTAGCCGTTACGCATAATTTAGTCACTGAGAGGTGTCGCGCCAGAGTGACTCGAATATGACATGCCTGACACACAACAACACAGTCCTCCCCATTATTCAGCTCGTAGGGACCGACTGGCCAGGTTCTGCCGACTGTCACAAAGTCCGCACACATCTGGTTGCACAGCTGGCATGTTCTACACTTTGGCACGCTGCCAGCCGATGGGCTTGTAATGGCCTGAGCATGATTGGAGGACACTGGGCTCTGGGCCGCATGTGATGACGTCACAGTCAGTCTAGCCGCACCATTGATGACCGCACCATTTACTGCAGCCTGCGGACCGTTTCGTTTAGTGCTCGTCTTCAATCGACCGCGTTTATCGTAGTCAGACAGATTGCAGCCTTTCAGTCGCGTATCCAAAGAGTTAGCGATAGTGACTGGTGCTTTATTAACACCAGCAAAGTCTGGCAACGTTTGTTTACTCCCAACAACGCACTCAGTAACCCTAGTATCCATGACAACCGGAGGCGTGCACCGCGCATTGCGTATCGACGTCGATTCAACCGAACGACCCACGACGCACGTCGACAGCTCGCTAGCTGGCGCCATCTTTCGCTCGCGTACCGGTGCCCTTCTCACGCGTGCCGGTGCTCTCTTGGGCGACACGGAGAGATCGAGGGCGCCAGAGTTGGGAGCGGCGGGGGGGCCGCCGGCCCGACCACAGGATATACCCGCCGTCTGACTGCCGTAGTCCAAGTGGCCTCCCGCCCCCGCAGCGTGGGGGCCGTGGTGGCCCGACTGAGGGGCTGGGCCTGCGGCGTACTGCAGCCCCATCACCTGCAGCATGCACGCGATTGGATAAAAGTAGGTCAGCTTATAGCGTTATTTGATAAAAATAGATTCAAGCGTGACAGCTCAATTAAAACAACATTTGATAAAAGTAGATAAAGTTCAAGCGTTCCTAACTAAGTAGGTTAAAATAAAGCATGATTTTTTTAATATGATAAATCTTGTATGATTAAATGTGTCAAATTAAAGTATGATCTGATATATGTATGTAAACTGCACATGTGTGACTGACTAAAATTCGATCAAACTAAAGCCTAAAATGATGTATTTAATCTGTCATCCACTGTCGTAGAAAATGGCGAGCCATAGCATCACTGTGTAGGTTGTAACATATCACCCAGCTGCCGAGCCACCGACCTGTGCGACGTACTCCCCCTGCACAGACAGCTCAGCGCCAGTGAAGGCCGCGTCGTCGACCCGCTTCAGCCAGTAGAGCCGCTTGAGCGCGGGCGTGCGCCCCAGCTCGTACTGCGCCCACTGCTGCGTGAGGAACGCGTGGCACACCACGCACGCGACTACCGCCCCGTCAGGCCCGGGGGGGCCGCAGCCCCTCGGGGGCTCGTGGCTCGCGAGGAACGGGAAGTGAGGTCCCGCCGCGGGCTGGGGGCGCACATACAGGGTGGTGGGGGCGCCACGACTCCCGCACACAAAGCATATCGTCGTCTTCATGGCAGGGGGATGGCTACAAACCGGGAGGTGGCCGCAGACTGGGTGGAATGGGAATCACTTGAGTTAGACGGTCCCGAGATTCATTTCAATGCGAGTTATCTGTGTAAAGAGTACAGCAACTAGCCGATACAAATTATAGAACGCATATCCAGTTCAGACTGCAAAATGAATGGCCTACAGTAAGCACACTTTCATACAGCATACAAATTTTCATCACACTCAGGCAGTATGCACTAAATTTCTGCATCAAGCAGTATGCATGTACGCCTCGCTGCATTGGTATGCTATCTTGTAAGCTGTGAGTACAATCCACAGAACTGTACAATCCAGCAACCAACGAGTGAATAGCACCGGACCCTGACGCACCATATCCAGCGCAGACTCAAATCTTCAACTCCAATTCTGTGAAGTAAACACCTAATTGTTAAAATTTCCGAATTCAAATGACAACTTTGCACCTTATTTCTATCAATACAAGGCAAGCGCTTAGGACTAGGCCAGGCTAGCACTGGCACAGCTTTGGATTGTTTATCGATTAATCTGTCGTACAGTTTGTACGCAGCCAGATGATGACTAGCCTGAAATAAAAATACAGTAGAGCTATCTGTTTATGACGTCATATTGAAGCAATACAAAATGCAGATAAATATGTCTTATGCGCTTAGTTACTTAAAATAAACTGGATTGATCGTAGATTAGAAATTTTGTTAACAGTGCGAGGAGGCATATTTGCCAATGCCAGACAGGTCAAAGAGTGTTTAAATAATAAACTTTTTTATTCAAGTGTATGTTAGTACGTCGGGAGTTTGAGTTAAACACGCCAATCATGTTGCTCCGGTTTATTCTCTTAGGCCTAGACTTTCACATTCTTTTTGTCAAAATTAATCTTACCATAACCATACCAGCCATACCTAACCGAATTCATAACTCATAATTCATAACTCCAACTTTTGACCCGTTGATTCAAAGTTTATGTCATGTGCATTGAGTAAGTTTAATCTCAGACACTATTAATTGCCGCATTGTAAGAAACGAATTTGCCGAAACTTTAGCCTAGATCAGAAATAGCTCGTAACAAGAATAGAAATCATATAGATCAAAAAATGCATTTGCATAAAAATACAAATGCAATTGCATCCCAAAACACGCGACCACCACGCCTGTAACTGCTTGGCCACATCGCTCGCAGGCACCCCACCATGGATCACACGCGGGCACCGAGAGCCGCCATCGACATCCCACCAACTGGCTGGAAGCGACCTGTGGGGAGGTCTAGTAACACCTGGACTCGCACTGTGGAGGGGAACCTGAAACCCTTCAACATGGGGCTGAACGTGGCCCGGAGGAAGACGCAGAACGCATATCTGCTTGGCGCGTGCTCACGCTCACGGGTACGCCGCCTGCGGCATGCTGGCGAACGAACAAACGAACCAAACAATGAACCGAACCAAACTAAATCCATTAGTATATTTCAAACGTCTTTGCCAGCAGCAGACTGCAATGTTAAAGAACACTGCAAACAATGTTTTATTATTAATCGAAAGTATGTGGTAGAACATCGCCAGTAACACTAAATGTCACAATTTTGAAAAACACAGAGCAACTTCCCCTCAAAGCCAAGGTGAAAATCGAACAGGGAAAGCCGTAATTCTGCTCGTGCAATTTAAACACCGGCCACAATGTTATTTTGTGAGTAGAGAATCACACGTCCACATTACAGGCAACAGCCATTAGCTAACAGATTGTGTCCAGAGTCCACGCGCAGCCATGCCTCTACTTTACGTACGACTCACAGCGCCAATCTAACGTCGCAACATCAACCAATCCCCAGTCTCAACACAAGTCCACAATCCATCCATCCTGTGCAGCGATAGCTTCCCTCAGAGGGACGGGACTGAACCCTGGCCCCGCCCCCTGTCCCGGGCCCGACCAATCACTTCCAGTCATTCTTTTCGTAGTCCCAGTGAGCGCTGATGCCGTCGACGGGTCCCTGGCGCTGGCGGATCATGTTCTCCAGCTGCTTCTGCTGCCACTCTGCCGTGATCGTCTCCGGCAGCGGCGGCAGCACTGCACACAATCCAGCAGCACTGAACACAACCCAGCAGCACTGCACACAACCCAGCAGCACTGCACACAACCCAGCAGCACTGCACACAACCTAGCAGCACTGCACACAACCCAGCAGCACTGCACACAACCCAGTAGCACTGCACACAATCCAGCAGCACTGCGCACAACCCAGCAGCACTGCACACAGCCCAGTAGCACAACTAGAATCTATTTGTTTATTTCTTTGGATGTATAATAAGGAAAGTGTGCTATCAGAGTAGAGTGTATAAAAAATAGCAATTTTTGACAACTTTTAGAGTCGTAACATGACCGAAGTCATCACAAGGGTGCTGCACACAATCCAATACTATAACAGTCAGAACATCATTGCAGTTCATCAATACTCAGAAACACGAAAGAATGAAATATAGAAACCTGCTAGAGAATGACAAAGCACAGTAAAACATAAAACTCTGTTGCATGTTATTTTGACATTTTTGCTTCTTAGAAATTTTACTTCACTTAATTTTTGCATTTTTGAGGACTGCTGATTATGAATAGCTTCTTCAGCTTTATTTTCGCGCGTGTCATTTTCGCAAGTTTCGCTGATTGGCGTACTACTGACAAGTTCAGACTTGTGTCACAGCTGCGAGCTGCACCGATTAAAGCCGTCAAAGAGAGGTGGTACTGACCAAAGTGCTTGACCCACATGAAGAGCAGCCCGGTGAGGGCCATGCCCATGAAGGTCATGCCCACCACGCCCTTCCACTCGCCCGTCGGGTGCTGGAACTCGGCGTACGTCTGACGAAAACTGGCACGGTACACTGCACCACAGCACTCGCTACACTCACTACACTTCAACGGTATACTGCACCACAACACTCGCTACACTTACACTCACAAAACTTGCGCAGATACCGCACCACGCACACATTATTATGTGCACAGCAAATTATAACTAAAACAATGTAACGTAATGCATTTAGAATCAAGCACAAAAAAATTATATAAATTTTTTCGCAAATGTTCCATTTAACCAGTGCAGCAACACGCCTGAAGGAGTCAATCATGACATGCAATCATGATACGTGTTACAAGTTACACGTAGAAGAAGCAGGAGTAACGCTACGCGTGTTTTATCCGGGCAAAACTCTGGCTGTACATACGTGCTTTCTTGTCGGCGAGGGAGAGCGCCTTCCAGTCGCCGAGCTCCTTGGCCCTGAGCGCCAGCACCTCTGCGCTGTTCTCCTTGAAGCGCACCGGGGGGCACGGGAACTCAGGCCGGTCGATGTACGTGGGGTAGCCGTTCCACCCGTACGCCACGATGTCACGGTTACCTGGCACCAGAAGAGAACTCAGACCGTCGTGGGTTGCATTTCCTCGCATCAAACAACTCAGAAGAATATGTACAGCAATTATAGAACAGAAGTGATGCAACAAGCAGCACATATGAAGCAGTATGGAATACATCCAGTGGTTTTTCACTAGATCTAGTGACTTTTAGAAGAATGTCGAATTAGCATCTAACCGAACAATCCTGATTCTAGTTATTTTATAATAAGAATTCAACATTCTTGAGCGTTATGTACTAGTAGTGCTAGTAGTTTTTTGCCACCAATCTCAATTTTTTCGTTTTTTTGAATCTAGCCCTATTCCCTCTGGGTCCAGGGGCCTAATTGGTTCTGAAGTAGGTTACCGAGCTTGGGGTAGTACTGGTCCTTGAGGGCCTGTGAGATCTGGACTTCTGTCGTCGCAAGTCGGGAGCAGGTAATGATGCCAAACTGACCTCCGGCCAACAGCCCCCCCTGTCGCGCGACCCCTGACAGCATCATGCGGCCCGCCATCTCTTACTGCACTAAACACAATCCAGCAACACGGTGAGTGAGCAACTCATTAAGAAGTATCAATTTTCATGCAAAAAATTCAGTACTAATTTGTGCGTGTAATTTAATACTAGTTTCAAGAGAATTCAGCACGTTAGGAAGTTTTGTTTATTAAAAAAGTTAGGCAAACAACAGAATCGCTGTCATTTTAGCAATCTATCCATTAGCCTAGCAATGTCATTTGTTAGGCTTAAACAAAGCATTAAAAACGTCAATAAAACCAAAAACACTTCAACAAATTAGGCACAGCCTTTAAACAGCAAGCATGAATTTGAATCACCCCATACCTAACCCCCGGAAAATTAAAATTAGAAAATTTCACAGCGAGGACGAACTGCAAGAAATTTTAGAGGTTAGCCTACCCGGAAATGCGTCTCTGCTCTCCACGTCCGCGGTATTACAAAGATTTAGTTGCGTATCTAAGTATCGAAAGCTTGTTTTTGGAGCAGCGGCTGACAAAAGTCATAAGGTTAGGGTTAGGAATCCTAACCCTAACCCTAATCTAACCCTAACCCGCTTTTGAAATAACGAAGAAAAAACATTAAACATAGAAAATTAAGTTTTTTTATAGTGTAAAACTTTATTTTCAAATGTACAAACTATATAAAATCATAAACTAATTCACAACGCAGTCTGTTATGGTCTAGCCCTTACTGGGAGTAGTAATCAATTTCATTTATTAATTAAAGCCCTCATTCTAGGCCCTATTAAAGCCCCATATTATCCACAAGGGCTAGAAAAATAACAAAGCTATAATTTTAGCACGACAGTCGGTCATTGGCAAATGCACCATGATGCCATGCAACATGCGAATGTCAGGCCATCATGCTCGCAGGCCTAGGCCGCTAGACCTATTGGTTTCAGTCACAGGCCTAGACTGAAGGCCTATAGTAGGCCTCAGGGCATGCACGTTGTTTACATGTAATATCGTGCATTAACAGCTGTTTAGTATTGTTTTATTGCTAGTTTACTTATAGTTAGGATCTAGGTACTGTTCCTAATTAAAGATGATCGTCGTCACGGCAACGGCCCCAGTCAATATCGCGGTTATCAAGTATTGTAAGTCCCTCGAAGCTCATTCACTATGTACTCTATTAAAAAATTGTTGTTAAATTTCAAACTGGGTTAATAAGTTTTACTAGTTAGCTTGTATCCGACTTAGGCTTGCATTAATGCAGAGGTCGACGATTTGAAGTTTGATACCGATTCCCTAATTTTTGTAATAAGATGATGGCTAGGTGTAATATATTATTTTGATATGATTATGTGTGGAGGGGGCAAGAGGGACGAGGAGCTGATATTGCCGATCAATGGATCAATCAGTACTACTCTCGACAGCACCCAGGTAAATGTTATAAGTAACAAATATTTTAGCATTTAATATTAAATTAAGATGTTTGTGCTAAAGCCATGACGTTTTTATTATTGTGGTTTATCATTTAAAATAAAATGGTTAAAATTGCTTGAAATAATGAATATTCTGTTTTGTACATCGCTGTAAAAGAATAATTTTTTGTTGATGATGACAGTTGCGTGCGAAGACGACGATAGCTGCGAGTGCGTTGTTTGCTAGCGACAGACTCTGGCTCAACGGAGTGTCAGTAACTATCAATGCTTGCTAATAAATGTATTTGAACTCACTGCTAAACTAAAGTTGTGCCCATAATTAGGGTGTTACATTTTCTCCCTATCCACGGTGCAAGGAAACGATGCCCTGTCCATCTCCGTTTGTGTGTCACAATCGTTGCTTGCTGCAAGTGCAGTAGGCCTGCTACTTGTGCATGAATACACACATGGATCTACATAGTCTAGGATGCTGCTTAGATTTTGGCATATAAGATTGACGATTGTCTGAGATTTTAATTTTTATTGATGGCCTATATCGTCACTGATGCGAGCTGTTTTATCAATGTTCTCATCTAAGATCTATGTTAAGTAAAGTGCTGTTTGTCTTCAGGGAGCAGTCAATGAACAACGATCGGCTGAGAAATGTCTTGAAGGAAAGTAGGTTTAGTATTTTATAAAAAATATGTAGCTTTCAAATAGCTATATATCATTTTAAAATAATTATAAAGCTGATATACAATTTCGATGAATCAATAATAAATGTTAAGGTACTGTTACACTATAGACCTGACATATTGTTACCTTCCATGATTTGTTGCTTAAATTAGTTAAGTTGAAGTGAAGGAAATCTTGTCGTCTGCTGTTTATATTGAATATTGACTAATTGCCTAGGAATGACTGATTCGTCTCGCTTGTTGTCAGAAGATTGACGCAATAATCGTTGCTCCTGTTTCAGTTAGGCGCCGAGCTTGCAAGAGAAAACGCGAGGGTGACCCTGAGGACGAGAGTCCAGAGGTCGGGTGTTCAGGGGGCAGGGAGGTGGGTAGGGATGCTGCAGGTGCTGTGGTTGAGGAGGGGACATTGTCAACGGGGGCGGGTGAGGTGTCAGCAGGGGGCTGGAAGGTTCACATTTGCTCGGAGAACAACTTTCCTACAGCAGCGGGACTTGCGTCGTCTGCTGCTGGCCTCGCCTGTCTGGGTGTGTGTGTCCTTGTTAGTCTGCTGCTTGCCTCGGCTGACTGGGTGTGTGTGTCCTTGTTAGTCTGCTGCTTGGCTCGCCTGTCTGGGTGTGTGTGTCCTTGTTAGTCTGCTGCTTGGCTCGCATGTCTGGGTGTGTGTGTCCTTGTTAGTCTGCTGCGTCGCTAATTGCATAGATTTAGTACTTAAGCTTTTGTTATTAATATTTAACCTGCTATTGGGGCTTTATCAGTTAGAGATATATTTGTGCAAAAACAATAAATTTAAATGTAAACAAGTTTTTTGTCCTTTTTTTTCTCGTGCGACTGAGTCTCTGAGGACTATCGGGCCTGGCTTGTGTTTAATCTCTTCTTATTCACAGATTAAGACAATTAATTGATTAATTAATTTAAAACTATGCTGCGTATATGAAGAAGTTGAATGTACAGTAAGTGTTTGCGCCAATGCGGACAGTAAAGTGTGCAAACTATTTAATCATTTCATTTCTGTGCTATTTCAGTTTTCACATTAGCAAAAGTGTTTTCGGTCGAAGGGGATCTCTCTGACATTGCCAGGTATTGTATAGCATGGTTGAGCCTGTTGACTTCAGAGTGGTTGATCGGTTTAAGGCGTTTTACGGAATGTGTGTTGTGACATAGGCTATTTCAGTCCGTTTCAATACCTCCGATTGAGAAAAGAGATTAATGAATTTGAATAATAAATTGTATATTTAATAGATATTGAGTTGTTTTTTAAGGTGTGCTGTGCACTGTCTAGATTGCACACATGATAAGTTATGTGTTCGGGTTGCAGTGTTGAATGTTTTGAAAAGGTGTGCGAGCGGGTCGCCCTGTTTAAAGGCTATAGAACGGTGCACAGGCAGGGTTCGGGCAGCGCGTGCAGGAGCGTGTATGGAGGGTTTGTCGAGTGGTGCGTGGGAGTGCTGGACGACGGATCAGACTCGATTGCGCGCCAGATAGCGCCAGAGTCACACTGGCCGGACATGCACGTCCTCATCCTGGTGGTAAGTGGCTCCCTTCTTACTCTCAGGCCAGGTGTCTCAGGCTTCTACATCAAGTTTTAAATCTTAGTATGATCCTATGACGTCATCTCACCCAATCAGCGCAGTGAAGGCTTGATCCAGGATTTATTTAATGCCGCGTGATTGGTTTCCAAGATCTTATTTCAGATGTTAATTTTGCAGGTGAGTGCGGGCACCAAACACACGCCCAGCACGGGAGGCATGCTCACCTCGGTGGGCACGAGTGCCCTGCTGGCCCACCGTGCCCACACCCTGGTGCCCCGCGCCCTCACAGCCATGCGGGCGGCCATCTTAGATCGAGACTTTGAGGCTTTTGCCAACCTTACGATGCGAGTCAGTGCAGACCTTCTATGTAGCAGTGTTTTAGATTCCTAAAAATTTGTGACCCATTATTAATATATTGGTCATAGTTGTTTTTGTAGTTATTATCATTATGAGTGCTTAAATGCGGTCAAGTTCATGACTTATAGTCGGGTTTTTCAATCAAGTGTTAAAATTTAATCTGAGATCATGCATCATCACACTCTATCACAGCGCCTAAAGGGTGATCTATGATTAATTTAACTCCATGTGATTAGTTTTCCCGATATAGATCTTAGATTAAAATTTTAGCACTTGATGGAAAGTCTGCCACACTGTCGAGATGTATGCCGTCAGATTAAGTGATTGAATGAGTTTCAAAAGTTGAATACTTTAAAATGGTGTGTGAGCTGCTTTGAATGGTGACGTTAACAATGTTTCAGGTTTGGCAGGGTACATATTTGCAGGGTTAAGTTTAGCAGGCGTATGTAGTACGCCAATAATGATTAGATGCAAATTGTACGCCTAATTTTAAACTAGCATGCGTAGCATTATGCGTGAAAATAAGCCATGGTGGCATAGGCCTACGCTGTTTTCAAAGGCTGAGCAGCCGCACGCTTGTTTTAGAAGAAGCAGGCGTGTTTTATCAGGCATAACTTAGTGCGATGTATTTGTGAGTACAATCAACGTAAAGGCTTTGTGCTGTGCGTGGTACGTGTATGCGTGTGTGCTGTGTGTGGTATGCGTATGCGTGTGTGCTGTGTGTGGTATGTGTATGCGTGTGTGCTGTGTGTGGTATGCGTATGCGTGTGTGCTGTGTGTGGTATGTGTATGCGTGTGTGCTGTGTGCAGGACAGCAATCAGATGCACGCCACGTGTCTGGACACGTATCCGCCCATCGCCTACCTCACCGACACGTCTCATGACATCATGCGACTCGTGCACGCATTCAACTCGCACCTCAAAACGACACAGGCAGAATAATAATTATTGACACCTTTATATGTGCACGTTAGAATTTTAGGAAAATATAAGCGGCTTTATAATTATAGATATGATGATCTGATGGCAAGCGAAAAAAAGACAAAGATATAGGATTGCCATCGTCAAACATCCTAAAAAATAACAATTTTAAACGGCCCACACACCATTTTGGTATTTTTTTCACTTTAACTATAGAATAGTATTCTAAGACGCAGTTTTAGCCATGTTAATCCTCTGCAGATTGAGGAATGAATTCATTGCTGCCCAGAGCTCTGCGGGTATGTCGTAGGGGGCAATTAAACAGGGACAGCGAAACATAATAATCGCTTATATTTTGTTGTTCCTATATGATAATATTTAGTAAAAAGTGTAATTCTAGCAATGCTATTGTGATAAGTATGCCCTCATGTGGTGCCCAGGTCGCATACATGCTTAATACCTAGTTTGTGCACTGTGCCAGGTTGCGTACACATTTGATGCGGGTCCCAATGCCTGCCTCTACACGCTCGCCGACCAAGTCCCGCTCGTCCTCGGCCTCATTTACCACTTCTTCCCCCCCTCTGCCCCCCCTCCCTCCGCCCCCGCACATAGCCAGAGGGAGTTTGTGACCGGGCTGAAGGGGGCGGCTCTACCCCCGACAGAAGTGTGTACTACAGCGACGTATTGTTAAACAAAGAACCTGAAATATGAAAAGCTTTGAAAAAAGCAAACCGTGTGTTTAATCTGGCCGTGGTTCAAATCTTTGACTAGTTAGTTTTGATCATTGTTAGTCTTTGGAACGCATTAATGGAATTTGAAGAGCAATACTGATTGCAAATAGTAACGACAGGAAATCTATATTAAGTGCATTAATAATTATGAGTTAAATTGTATTTTTGTTTGTATTTTTGTTTGTTTTGTTCAGGAGTTGATAAGGGCGATGCCCCTTGAGCCAAGGCCTGGCGCGCTGCAGTACGTCATACACACCAGGGTATGGATTACCCTTGTCAACCTGGGCTTGACTTGCATGCATTGTCCACATACTTCACAACTAACCCAAGTTTAAGTTTTAAAGCTAAATTTAGTCACAAAATGAGTGCAAAAATTTCATAGTGATGGTTTAGCACGAAGCTGTATGTTTTTTGCAGATATCTTTTGCAAATCCAAATATAATTGAAGTTATATCAACATTATCACAAGTGGTCGTGGTGCAAGAAAGCGAGGCCCGACTAGTTGATGCATTGTTGATGCGATGCTAAATGAGCTCGACTCGCCGTGGATGCACATTAATTATTAACTTCTCAGTTGAACTATTTCTGTTGCCTGCTATTATCTGTTGCGTATCTCACTGACTGCGTGTCTGGGGTGTGTTAGGTTGGAGGCGGGCCCAGAGTGTTGATGGACAGGGCATGTCTGATGTGTGTTGTTAGGTTGGGGGTGGGCCGAGAGTGTTGACTGACAGGGCAGAGAGCCTCCTCAACGACCAGGGACTTCCCCTTCGACTTAGGGCATCATAGAACTGATGTATATTTAAGGCATCGTGGAACTGGCGTATACTTAGGGCATCATACCAATATATCAGTTGTGCAGGAGACCCAGATTGCATTTTGATTGACGCTGCTGAACGTTGCATGAATCAAGGCTTTTTTTCTATTTTTCTAAGTTGTTCACAATTTTTTTTTTTTTTTTTATGAGAATTTTTTTTTTTCTAATTCGGCGATCGTAGCGTAAGGTGGTAGCTGTTCAATCATCCATGTCGGGCCATTTGTCGAGTGTATGTTCTAGACGACCCAGCCTTTAGACCACCTTTATCCATGCAGTGGTATGTATACCGAGCTATGAAGGACTCTGTATTGCTTATTTCTGACCTCGTATAAAATTGTTTATTATGCTATGTATTGTACATGTACGTCACAGTGTATGCGCCTATGGTTCCTGTGTCGGATGTTAATACATCTGTTTGGCATGTTCTGGATGTAATGAAATTGTTAACATTCTCCTAGTGTTATTTGTTTGATCTAGATAATTAAAATTTCTACGCAGATATTTTGCCCAAAAATTTGATTAGATTTTGATATACTTGTAGGTAGCCAATCTCATTGTGAAAGAGAACTATCTAAATGTTATTTAATATCAATGAAGGTTACATAGCTACAAGACGCTTATTTTGTTTAAAACAAAGACGAGCACACACTGAGAGCATAATAGTGCACTCTTTTTAAATAACAATGAAATAAATGCATGAATACTTAATTAACCCATAGCTTAATACATCTAGGTAGAGAACCTTGCCATAAGTCTCTTGTGAACAGTGCGCGCTCCCTGCAGCGAGTCCCACTTAACACCCATCATCATATCTGCACAACTTGCATAGCACGGTAGTGAAGGAATGTACATGGGTGTGATAGCAAGACAAGATATCTCCAAAAGTAGATGAATAAGCTACACCGACTGTGAACTGAAACTGCGAGTGACACACACCTGAGAACTAGCATAGCTGCCCGTTAGAAGGCCAAGTCTAACAACAAGAAGATCTCTACAATAGAAATGTTAACCTTGAAGCAGCCATTCACATAATAAACATTGCGCATCTGATGAACAAGAACTCGTTGAATTAAAGCAGCAAGAAAGCGATAAATATTAACTGGCAAGTGGAGAAACCACAAACTGACCACCACGATTGTCAAAGGTCGGCATTCCATAGTGACTTACTATACTTCTTACAGCATTAAAAGAAACTAAGAAGGAATTAAGCATACATTTGCTATGACGAAGACTAACGCTCAACCATTCACTAGCCACGGTCACATAATGTAATGTAATAAAGCAGCACACTACTAATTAAAGAGTCCAATGAACCTCCATTCTAGATTACTTCATACGAGTGGGCTCACAATTGAAGAAATTGTATATAATTCGTAACATTGTTTAGTTCCTTATTGTTGTCAACCTTGGCTCACAATTCATCAGCCGTGTTGAGATTAACAAGCGAGTGATGACTAGGCAACACATTCAAATCTGCTCCCGCTCACACAAATAGACTATGACAGACATTATACGCTGAGAGAGCAAGTCTGTTCGAACTAAGCAGGAATGCGACTGCGCAGGTATTCAAGAATGGCCAGCGTGCCTTTAGCTAGGATTGATGCACGAGGCTGCCGAAATGGATTACCCTCCAACTGACACCACCTAAAAGCACGCAAGAAAAAAAGACATCATCCATTTGGACGCATTTGAAGCCATCCATAGCAATGATACACAAAACACCTGTTTGAGGAAAACTCCCAAACAGAAGAATCAACAACGTAGCTACAAAAATAAGATCATAAAAAGAAATACGGATAGAAGAAATAAACACCGCTTCCCACCAATAAATCGCGTTTCATACAGTTTCTAATCCGCAGTTCCTCCCCCCCCCCCATGCCCACTCACATGAGCTGCGTGCAGTTGCCGAGCCGAGGTGGGACAGTCGCTATGTTGTTGTTGCGCAGGTCAAGGGTCGCTAACTGGGTCAGGCCACAGAGGCCGTCGGGGTCAAGGTCAACTATCTGACAGTCACTGGCGAGGATGATCTCAAGCTTCTTGAGCTGGTAGAGGGCGCAGGGGAGTGCGGGGAACCTGCACACAATGAGGTAATAGAGGGTGCGAGGGAGTGAAGGGAAGTTGCCATACAACGAGATGTTGTGGGTTCATTATTGAAGTTGAAGGGCCGAGTGTAGTAACAAAGACTTACAGTCCAAAGAACCACTCTCCTTTCATTAGTCTTCTTTTACGACTCGTCCTAGAAACTTTTGGCAGCAGAACTATTCTCTCTTACCCCAGTCTGCAGGGGTTGCAAGATGCTGTGACCTACTAGATGCATCACTGGCGGCGGGGCTCAAATGAAAGGTGTATACTAGACAGGGTTGTCCAGCATTCCATAATTACAACGCACTCTGTAAAAACTATGAGCATGCACGCTACAACAAAGTGAAGAGAGAAACTAGACGTATGACAAATAGAACATTTGATAAAGCATTATATTTCACAAAATAACTAATTATCCAGCTCAAGAAGTACAAGTCCAATTATGACTGTATATTTGCTGCAGCCACTATAAGGACGAGATAGCCAGCCACCCAGAGACAAATAATGAAAGGGAAAGAGGAACAAGGACGTGACGCACCTGTTGTAGGAGAGGTGGATCTCTCTCAGTGCCTGCAATGAACCCATTTCTGCTGGAAGATCCGATAGCTCGTTGCCGCTACACAGCCATGTATACCAATTGCTTTAAAAACGTAGCGAAATTGTATTCACGAAGTATGCTTCTTGTTGGTAGAATTTTTGGTTGTTGTAGTTGTAGTTTTCTTTGAGGAAACCCGCTGTGTGCTCGACAAGTCCCGGCAGATGTTTCGGAAGTCGGCAACATATTAGACATCCTCAATTTATACGTCTCTTGTTGGCCACTGTGCCCGCAGCGCTAGCTGCGCAGTGTCTATAAGCTACTGGCGTCCAACCTCTTACAATCTTACTAGTTCTCGACCCGTTTACTACGCTTTGCTATTAAAAAGGTAGTGATGTTTCACACGATTGTGCACACATGGAGTGTGTAAAAAAGGTAGCAAAGCTATTTTAATCACCATTTGTCTATTAAATAAGATTCGCAAGCAGAACTTAGTTAAGTATAGTGGATGGAGACGCACATTTTTACCTCCTCTAAACTTCAACAATTTAAACAAATCAACAGAAATAAAATCTAAGACGCTTATACAGCTGACACAAAAGAAATCTAGCAGAGTTTCTAGAATACAATGGTATAGTAGGCAGGTTGGGAATAATAAGACCAAAGATCTGGGAGCGGGGTAGTGGAGGGTTACCTGAGGTCAATCATCTGCAGTCGGTCGAGCCGGCCGATGTGAGGACTGAGTCGTTGAAGTCTGTTGTGAGCGAGGTAGAGCTCCGACAGGGTCTTGTGCGCATCCACCAGTCTACAACCAGGAGGCACGCATCACTGCGACAGAGAAAGTTTAATAGTACCTGCGGTCTATTTCATTTTGATGAGATGGAAAGAGAACGTCATTACAGTACGCTAAAATCCAAGAAGATGCAAGCTTTCATAGACTTATGCATTGATAATCGAAATACATAACTGCTTGCCGGCAGATATATAACAGATATTTCAGCGATTTTTTTAACTTTTCTATCAATCTTGCAAACCTTTTTAAAATATCAGCTATATTTAACCTATTTCTATTGGAATATTATATTGCTGGACAGATTTGGAACAACAGAGAGACAAAAGACAATTAAGCCACAGCAGCAGTCTTGAGGTCCCGATGACATCATTAGACGCCGAAACGAACTCTAAATTCATTATCATTATTATTAGTATTAGTAGATAATAAAAGAATGGCAACGCAGAGAGCAGCAGCAGCAGTACCTGGGCGGGAGGTCAGTGAAGAGGTTCCTGCTCAGTTTGACACAGGTGACACCGGCCGTCACGAGCGCATCCCAGACCTCATCAGGGAGACCGTCCACCTTCTTGTCTCTGTGTGCGACACACAACACACTGCGCTTACCACGGCCATTCAATGATCACGCGTCCGATCAAAGAGACAACAGTTCCTATACCACTCGACCCAATGCCGAATTTGTCGATGCATTGCGTGCCACTGCTAGCGACGAGGAGTTAATAGTTTTTCACGCATCTCGGATCAAGGTACCAGACAATAAAGATAGCATTATCGCATGCTTGTAAATTGGGGAAAAAAATTGATTTGCAGGCCAGAGCCTCGAAGGCACGTTAACAAGAAGGTGACTAAAGAAGGGGAAGTGCTGACCTCGAGGCACTGAACCGGACTGCAATAGTTTTTTTGACTACACACGGTCCTGAAACTAGAAAACCACTACCTCCAAAACATTACTCTACTTCCTATATATTGATTTAAAGTCAATTTAGTACGATTACAGTGACTTAGTTTCACTAATAAAGCAGTTTCATGAATAAAGCAAAATCCTGTTGAGAGGTTGGAATATATAGCAAGCACTTTAGAAAAGAGAATGCACAGCATAAATTAAATAATAGCTGCAGCTTCAAATGTCAATTTACGTAACTCGCGTCATATAGCTACTGACACATATTCGAGAGTCCTAGATGAAGTGAGTCGGTGGCGGTCAATGCCCCCCTCAGACCCCACCCCCCCCACAATCCCGCTAGTTCCTGTCGTCTCCGTGAAGGAGGGGGGCTGTTTCTCATTGGCGCGGCCTCGCGCGGCCTCCCTTGGCTCCGCCGTGCGGCCTGACCTGGCCTCAGCATCCGGCTCCATGCGGCTTCGCAGGTATTTCTTGAGTTCATTCGTTCCTCTCTGCCACACAACAGCATAAATTCTTAAATCTTATAACACTTAGAGGTTTAAAAGTAATTTCTGACAATATAAGAGTTTATTTTTGAGTGAACACTTCTTTTCCACTTTCTGCTTTCTTTTTTCTTTGACGGGACTTTCTTCTTTTCCTTCTTTCCACAGTTTCCACTTTTTGTGGAAAAAGACAGTTTATTTTTGAGGCAAAAAATTGCAATAATATCATGCATCATCAAAATACACACACCTTTTTTTGGCATAGCATACCTGACACATTCATTAGCTTAGCACTACACAAACAGTTCCATTGGTTACAAGTGTTTAAGCCCTAGCAGAAGGGGAAAAATAAAGCTCATAACTCTCGTGGTATGTCATAGGAGGTGATACTTCTATTAGCCAAACTGCAGAAATAGCAGTGTTCCCAGCATTAGTCAGACTGCAGATATAACGAGCAGTGTTCCCAGCATTAGTCAGACTGCAGACACAGTGCACCATGAATAGTGTTACCATGACAATATCACGTCGTATCGCCTTCATAGGGTTGCCGTCGACGACGATCGACTTGAGCGAGTCAAGTGTCCCGAGCACATTTGGTAATCTGGCGAATGAACAACACACTAAAGAAAAACTGTTTAGCAGCAACTCTACAAACCAGATAAAGACCACAGATACCAACTGCTCAGCAGCAACACCACACAGTACACAGATAATAAATCCCAAATAACGTCCTATAATGCCTTGATAGACGCAAAACAAATAATATAATCAACTATCAACAATCATTCAATTTTCAACATCACAGTGTTACCCTACACCATGTTACCCTACACCATGTTACCCTACCTAGAAACTTTACAACTTACAAAAGCGATGCAACATTTATATTCAATATAAATATGTTAATGTTTTTCATAAATTTTTTCCCATAAAATTTTCATATGTTTAGAAATGACGAAAACTTAGATTCAGTTTTAAACCAGCCCCCCCAGCCGTGTCCGCCCCGACCCTCACTCCACCAGTGGACCCGGGAGCGTGCTCACGTGGAGAGCTCGTTGTTGGAGACGTCCAGTCTCTCCAGCGCGTGGAGCAAGGAGACCTCCGGCGGAAGGGCGCTCAGCCGGTTGTCCCTCAGGTCCAGTGCGGAGAGGGCGCGCAGACTGGAAAAGCTTTCCACCGGAAGGCCCTGGAGCGAGTTGTTGCCCAGGTGTAGCTCCTGCGCATGGAACAATTAACTCTAAGTAATTATTTTAAATTGTTTTTATTATCCGTAAAAAATTTCACTCAATTATTAATCTTATATTCTTGCGCCCGCACTAAATAGCAAACTATTGCGCAGCAGTGGAGGGGGAACACAAGGAGTGAATTTGAACGCACGACTTCGCGCGTGAGAGAAGACCGCTCTATCCACTGCCACACTCAGCCGTGTAGCAAACAGGCAGGAGTAGCATTGCGCTTAAAGATTGACTATGGTGGCATAGGCCTACATGGTTTTAAAAAGCTCAACAGTTGCACTACGCCTGTTTTAGAAAGAGCAGGCAACGCAACGCATATTTTGTCTAAACTAAACCGTTCTGGGGAGCGACCTTGAGGTTGGTGCATGCGTGGAGGGGGGGCAGGTGGGTGAGGCGGTTGTGTCGCAGGTACAGAGTCTCCAGATGGAGCAGCAGGCCAAGCTCATCGGGCAGCGTGTGGATCTCGTTGTGGGTCGCCTCCAGCACACGCAGGCCTACACACAACAACACACGCAGGCCTACACACAACAACACACACAGGCCTACACACAACAACACACGCAGGCCTACACACCACAACCCACGCACTGAGGCCAACCAGATTAACCCTGTCATGCAGCACACACCATATTTTGTCAATCGGATAAAACACACCTTATTTTGCTGGTCGGATATAGAACACCCCGAAAGTTGGAAAGAGCACACCATTTTTGGTTAGTCGGATTTAGAACACCCGTTTTACAGTCGGAACACAACTAGTGATGTACAACGATATCTGCGTCCGTTATTGCAACGGTGCTAATAGCGTGGACTGACTAAGCAGCAGGCCGACTTGGTGGGGCAGGGTCTTGAGCGCGTTGTGGGCCACGTTGAGCTTCATCAGCCGACCGAGGTCGTCGAGGGTTGCAGGGAGGCTCGTCAGTCGGTTACTCGACACATCCTGTGTCACGCAGTATCAGCGACACTGAACAAAGTTATTGTAAGTCTGTAGCCTACATCATCTGCAGGTCATGAGCCCCCAGGTCAGTATGCAGGTGCACTTGTTCAGATTCCATTGTACAATATTCTAAACTGAAAATTAATACTGAATTTCATGCAGCACCACACCTTAACGACAAATAATTCATTCAATGCGTTGTATCTCAAAACTGCTGCGATGGCGCCATGTATTGCCTTTATTCATTCATGCAAAATACTGCAGCAAACATAAAGAAATTGACACAAGGTGATTGCTGTTTAATATTCCTTGAATGTGCTAATTTGACGCAAATTGCTTTCCAATGAAAGACAAATTGACAAACTTTTACAGTGAAACAAGACGAGCAGCAGCATTGCTGCGAGACACAGCGGCCACAGACCAGGTCCTCCAGTCTGGAGAGGTTGCCGAGGCCAGCGGGGAGCTGAGAGAGCTGGTTGTGCGCGACGTGGAGGGTCTGAAGGTCTGGGAGGGAGGTGAGCGACTCGGGAAGGGACTGCAGCGCGTTGTGACTGCAAGACAGATCGACGCAGTGCACAACACACATCGACACATTACATTTAAATAACATCCATCATAAACGCAAAATAATCATTATGGAAAATAGCTGATATTGTTAACTATCTTCACTAACAAATGACATAGGAATAGAGACAAATAGCAAAGAAATAATTTCAATTGCAGCATTTAACGAAGCAAAGCCAAATTGTCGATTTCATACCGACAGCAGCAAAATATGACGAACAAAAACAATACAAAGTATCAGAACTAAACAGTTTCATAAATCTGTTAACCTCAGCCAGATTTAATCAATATAAGCCGAGCTAGGCAAGGCAGACCTGAGCACGAGGCGCTGCAGAGTCTTCAGCTGCCCAAGGCTCTCCGGAACACTCGTCAGCCGGTTGTCATGAACCTGCGCAGTAACAAATGATACTTACTCACCAGCCAAACGCCATGACGTCATCATTCAGTCTGCACATCACGATGTGCAAAGTTTCAATAACACATGTTAAAATTTGCGTACGATTTGCCGTATTCAAATGGACATTTTCACGATGTCCACACAAAAATGACGTAGTGGCTCAGGAATTAAAAAAAAATAAATTCTTCACGTACGTCGAGGACTGTTAGTGCGGGCAGCAGGGCGACGTCCCCTGACAGCGAGGTGAGCAGGTTGGATGCGAGGATCAGCTTGCTGAGGTCCACCTGCTCCCACCATCGGTCCTCTGCGCCCTCCAGTGATGCCGTGCGCCCCTCCTCGGGCGTGTCAAGGTTGACGCGCCACACCGTCGAGGGAACTACACAACAGCAGAACTGTGATACACAGAATAGGCACGAACATGCTCACAGAAACAGCATTATCTACACAGCAGCTTAGCAATTAACAGTCCATAGTGCCTGATGAAAATTTAGTGGGTTATTGTTTTGAAAGGACAACAACAACGATATTATTCCTATAACTGCAAGGCACTAGTCCTAACGCTAACCTAACCCTAACGGTAAAGAGGCTCTAACCATAACTTGCTAACCCTAATGGGGCCCTATTCCTAATTTACTAATCACGTTTCAAGTAGATATATCATAATGCACCGCGTTCTTGTACCGTCAGCCAGCGATCTGTTGGACAAGTTGAGTTGCCCGCTTTTCCTCGCTTGCTTGAGGATAGCCGCCGGCACGCCTTGCCCCCCGTCAGCTGCGCTGCTCGCCCCCGGGCCCGCTCCCCGACCCAGCGCCCCCCGACGGCGTGCTTGCAAACTCATGGTTAACGATTTCTAATTCGTTTTGAATGCAAGGTGGGGCAGTGTTGCACAGTGCTGTCAACTAGGTTTGTAGCATAACAAGAAGCACAAACTTTAAATTCCCGCAGGGCACGTTTAGTGGTAAGGGGAAGGGCGCCGCATACGATTATTGGAAAGACGGTCATTTGTTCTATAAAACTTATATTACAATTTTAGGCCTAAATATATAAACAAAGCTGTGCTGCCCTTAGAAGCACGTCTATCTGCGCACAAAGTCCCTGCTGGCCAATAGCAACATGGTCTGCTATTGGCATCGTGATTACATCAATTCTGCAGTTAGATCTGCAAATGATCAGAATCAAGACATGGTATTTGCTTGCGGGGATGCAAAGCTTTCTGCAAAGCAATTTGAGTGCCGTAGAAAGTTTGGATTAAGTTGCGGCTATGTTGGCGACTGTTTTGGGCAGTAGGATTTCTAGGGCAAAGTTAATTATTATTACAGGTAGTGAATTTGCTAGGCGTGAATTTTGTAAATGAATGCGGGATTAATAAAATTATTAAAGCGGTGCGTCTGACCCTTCTTACTCAATGCTTGACCTTCAAACTCAATCCTTCAACCAATGATTACCTAAATTTTACCTCAAATGTGATTTATGATAAGTTCCGTACGCGAATCATCGTACGCGTTCATTGGTTGTAATAATGACTCTTGCTAGCAGTATTTATTATTGTTTCCGGCGGCCATTGCTGTCTCTATTTCTTAAAAATAAAAATTAAAAGTGGTTCTCTCCACTCGACCACCTGTTACTGGCCTAGCCCACTCTATCCTACAAATCTAAATATGGATCTCTGTTAGGGCTTAGGGCCCCGTTAGTGTTGGGACCCATTAGGCTAGCAAGTTATGGTTAAGGCTGTATTAGGATTAGGGCTTGGATAGGGGTTGGGTTACTTGGGGGTTAGGTTTAATTGGCTAGAGTGAGCGGGCCGCAAAGGTGCTCAAGTGGATAGAGCCGCTTCTTTGACAAGCCCCGCCCCCCCCCCCATTAATGGCAAATGTTTCATTAACATTTCTTTGTTAAACTGTTACAGAAACTATCAGCACAGCGCTTAGAGCATAAGGGCAGCGCAGAAGCAAGAAGATTGCGCTGGTTTTAGGATGGCGGGGGTCTCAGGGCGGATCGGCTGGCCTAAGCAGCAAGCCGGCAAGCCAAATATGCACCTCAGCTCGCCGCAGTTTTCCCTTCCGTGTCCCCCTGCCGAGCGAACAGTCGGCCTGTAAGTCCTCTCATTATAACAATTAATGTTAATAATATTATTATTATAGTCGCTAAAGTTCTCGTTGCTATCTCTAGATTATTATAGTGCTCTAAATACTGCAGCTGGCTTTAAAGGTCTGAATTTCTTTTATAGAAATGAATTGATTGATTTGAATTATTTTTCGTGGCGTATTGAATAAAGGCGCTAGTCATGAAATTTCCGCCGCGATATACGTGAACGGTGATTGAAAAATTAATATTGAAACGCGCACCGGAGAGAATTTTTTTAGCTGTGCTGTTGTGGTGGCAGGTACCCACTGACCAACTACACATTTGGCACCAAGGACCCTCAGTACGAGAACGACAAGACTGTTGCCGCGCGCTTTGAACGCATGAAGGACGACTACCGCAAGTTTGGCATGCGCCGGTCGGTGGAGGGCGTGCTCATAGTGCACGAGCACGGCCTGCCTCACGTACTGCTGCTCCAGCTCGGCACCACTTTCTTCAAACTGTGTGTTCAGACCTTTTTAATGCTGTCAGATTTATTCCTTAAACTGTCTATTTACACCTTTTTAATGCTGTCAGCTTTTCTTCAAGGTGTGTTTACACACTATTAATGCACGAGTTTTTCTTTATGAAGCAATGCATGTTCACACCTTCTTAATGCTGTTAATTTTTCTTCTTTAAACTGCTTTTCGTCTCTAAAAATAAAATGTTCTGTTTTTATAACTTTTTTACCCCTGCAGGTCAAAGAACAAAGAATTGGCTTGCAGCCCAGAGCTCCCCGAACGAGTCGTAAAACGCGACTTAAGAGGGGGGAGCGGTTTTTTGCCTGGTAAAGCCGAGGCCGAGCACAGAACCGGACTGTAATAGTCTTCATTACTACACACGGTCCTTAAACTACAACCCCACCACTAAACTGTTCGCACTTATTAAACTGCAGGCTTTTCTTTAAGACTCTTGTGGGGTACATAATTAATTTAGTATTACATGTGTCGCCTGCTTTGTTTAGTAGGGCACAACGGGGCTAGTGACATGATGTGTAGTTTGAGAATACTTTAAATGTTACAATATTGTTCAGTTAGTAACAATGCAAGGCGTTACGTTAGTTAGTGTGTGCAGGCCGGGCGGGGAGCTCAAGTCAGGCGAGGATGAGGTGGAGGGTCTCAAACGATTACTCACAGAGGTACGCGAGTGTACTGACGCGCTGGTTGTGTAACGATCATCTGTGCGCGGGGCTTGACCTGATATTAACGGTGCGGTAGTTTATTAATTAAATTAATATAGTTGTAGAATAGTTATTGAATGTACCAGTAATGTATACCATGTTATTTTTTATTTATCAATTATGTTACGGATTATAAATGGATGGATGGGTTGGGAGGTAGAGGATGAAAAGACGTAGAGGGAGGCCGGAAACGTTGTGAAAAGGCTTAACTGAGAAGGATATGAAAGTTTTGGGATTAAGACATGAGGATGCCACGGATAGGATAAAATGGAGGGCGGGTGTGGCCTACCTCTGCGTAAGCTGAGAATATGGCCACAAAATGTGGGCGCTGCGTGTGTAATGTGCTACATTAGTAACAATACAAAATTTGTTAGTACCAAATAAGTGTGTACCGCAATTTAAATTTTTATATGTGAATGTACAGAAAGCGTGAGACTTATGATGCATACAGCACGTGTTGGTGCTGGCAGATGCTTGGCAGGCAAGACCACCCTCCTGTTGACTGGGTCATGGAGGATGTGATCAGCAACTGGTGGCGCCCCAACTTTGAGTCTCCGCAGTACCCCTACATCCCCGCACACATCACCAAGCCGAAGGAACACAAGCGCCTCTACCTCGTCCAGCTCCCTGAGAAAGGTGATCAGTCCCCTGGCGGCGCCGATCCCAGACTGGTCCGTGATGCGTGTGTATGATGTGTTTGTATGCAGGGACTTTGATCGCTTGCCTGTTAGTCAGCACTGATGTAGACAAGTGGATTTAATGAGATTATATAGAACTATGAGAAAGGGATTTTTAATGATTCAGCTGCATAGCTGCTTCATTCTTACCCTTAACACTACTTTAGCCACTTTAAAATTTATCCACTGTTTGTTAAGGATTATTTTAAGGTTATTTAATTTTTTTTTTGTTTTTGCGTGAGGTACTCTACGATTTGATTGCTGGTGTGGCCTGATAACGCAGATTTCCTCTGACGTCAGTCCTTTGTGCAATGGCTCAATTTCAGATTGCCTTGATCTTCTTGTATTTCTGCTGATATTTAACAATTGTAGATTTATTGGCGATAATGATTTCTTGTATTTGTGATTTGTGTTTCGTATGGCATAATATTCTTGTTTGTTTTGTTGCTGCAGCATTGTTTGCGGTGCCCAAGAACTACAAGTTGGTTGCGGCGCCGCTCTTTGAACTGTTTGACAATGCCGCTGGCTATGGACCCGTCATTGCCTGCCTGCCCCAGACTCTTAGCAGGTTCTATCCTCTACTGTCAATATCAATGCTTTCTGTCAGGCTGTTGCGATTACATTCTAGTTACATTTGTCCTATCTGATCGTGTCCATGTGTTTTCCATGGCTTTAATCATCGACTCTGCTATTTGTTTATTTTTGTTTGTGAAACTTTATTGACTACTATTGTATTAATGAACTACTAATTGTAATAACTAGTGTGATTGGATGAAATCAGTGATGCACTAAATTTTTAAAAGTGACTTGGTTATATTTGTTTTTTTTAATGATTTGACTTCCATTAGTTCTATTACTGTAGTCAGTATTAATTGCTAGATTTTTAGGCATCTAACTACTTTTTCCAGTTGTACGTAATTTTATATTCGTTTGTTTTGTCTTCAGATTCAACTTCATCTACAACTAGAGACTTGTGTACTCTGAAGTGACTGAAACACAGAACTGCTGCTACTGTTAGTGTCTGAATCACACTCGTACAAGTGTGAAAACTATTGCGAACTTTTAGCTCAAGTTTGCTGCGACATGAAGACAGACTTTCTCTGAGTCTATCCTACAATGTGCGTTAGACTAATGGCCGTTTGTTCAATGCAGAGTTGAAAGTTGATCTTGGATCATTTTTGAACTCCTTTTAAACGTATTGATATCTGAGTCAAGTTTATTTAATGTAATATGGCAGTGAAACTAATTAAATGTAAACTGATTGAACATACTGTAAAACATTAAATTTTTGCTGCATGTTATTCTCAGTTTGCCTCTCAGAAATTTTGCTTCACTTAATTTTTGCGTTTTTCAAGGACTCCTCATTATATATAGCTTCTGCAGCTTTATTTTTGGGCATGCAATTTTCGCGAGTTTGATCAAGTCGCGAAATTAGCCAAAATGACATGCATGCGAAATTTCATGTTCTACCTGGTTAGCAGTTTGATTATAAAATATGACGAGAGGTATTGGTTTTTAAGGAACTGTGCAGATTTAAATTAACTTTGCAATCTTGCGACACACTTGCAAGTTAATATTGAAAATGTGAAACACTAACATCTGTGTTTTTATTCAACATTAAAGATATATTACAAATTGCGAATAGTTTTCATAATTGACCCAACAACCGACATTTATTTAAGAGTTCTTGCCCACTGTTCAGCTTGCATTCTAAAAATGAAGACTTTAATAAGAAAAATAATGACTTTAAAAAATGACTTAATAAAAATGACTTAAAGACTTAAAAAATGAAGACTTTAATAAGCGATGACTTTACTGTAACCGTTCTATGCATAGCCAAACAGAAGAAGGCTACATCGTGGCATTAGATGCTAGAACTGTGCATTTAAAAACCAATTCAGGCAACTTGGGCAAAATTATATTAATTTTTTTTTGCTAAAATAGACTTCAATAAAAAAATTCTCCACAACGATATGAAAGTTCTAATTCATTCAAATAACAAAGACAGCGTGCATACCAAAGCTACAAGTTTCTATTCTTCAAAAATTGTGATTGTACATATCATAGAACACAACATCAGACGTAAAAGGGGGTACCCGGAGCCCGACCATCCCTCCCCGGGGTCCATCAATGACCGAGTCGGTAGGGATCGGTTTGTTGCGGCGGGCCGGGTGAGAGCCGTCTCTAGCCCGTCGCTCTGCCTGCAAGCAACGACCACTAGCGACAGCCTTCCTCCGCACCGCCACTACCTGCATATCATCCACCACATCTTTGCTTACATTCTTAACCTTGCATTTTGGTTTAGTTTTATATTCAGACGCCCGCAGTGTCGCGCACTTCCCAAACCCACTGAGAGCGGGCGCCAGTAGAGAGTTTGACGAGAGAGACTCGAATGCTTTGAGGAAGTTGAGCGCAGGAGTGAGCAGAGACCGAGGATCGTCCTCTATTCTCCTGCACAGACTCTCTGCTGACTGCATCACCCTAGTGGTCACGTCCATCAACAGCTGACAGCCCTCCACCGCCGTGTGCGCTGTGAGGGCCTCGGTGACAGGCTGGACAGCAGTACACTCAGTGGGACGCACATGGGTATTGGTCGCAGCAGGGTGCTCAGTACAGCTAGACATCCTTAAATTAGAACAAGAGGAGGAAGGACTGGTCACGTCGTACGCTTGTGTCTTGTCTGCGTCTGTGGTCGGCGCAGTCGACCTGACGGATCTCAACCATGCGTAGTACAACCTGCAAGCATATAATACCGTAGCTATACGCATTCTACCGGCAGAGATTCGATAGCAAGATCGACAATGAGGCATTATATAGCAAACATAACACTCGGCCGTTTGGATTTCGGCAAAGCTCCACTCAATAGAAATATTGCGTTTGTAACTCCGGCGAATAAATGTTTGGTATGTCATATATTATTTATTTTAATCGAAAATTAGGAAGAGTAATGAATATAACATTACACGTTCACAATACAAGAGGGCTATTTTACACCCGTTTTTATGATTTACCCAGCAGCACAGGACAAGTGCAGACCTGTAGCAGAATGACACGTCAGGGCAGAGCGCTCGGTCGGCAGCCAGCAGCTTGTACCGGTCTCCATGCGCCCGCTGCAGGTCCAACTTGTGCGCGGTGAGGGCCGAGCTGGGGGTGTGACCAGATGCAAACAAGTCTCTGATGCGCGCCCGCACCCCCTCGCTCACGTCGCGGTGACGCAGACTCTCTGCAGCGTCCAGCGCGTGGTTGTGCGCGTGCTTTATCTTGACGACACACGGGAACCCCGCATCCCCCGCACCCCCCCAAGCATCACCCCCCCTGACCCCACTCCCCCACCCATCACCCCCCCTGGCCGCCTTCTTGTTCTTCATGTACCGTTTGTTGCGCAAAGTCTTCAGCGACAGATTTGTGCGACGGACCGTGATCGTGAGCGACGCCTCACAGTTTGTATTTTTAGATCCTCGGCGCGTGTCGGCGGTGGCGCTCCTGGGCCGCGTCCTGTGCTGACAGCGCATGTAGCGCTTGTAGACAATGTACCGCCCCTCACAGCCGCCGCTGAACGCCTCTCTCAGCGTGACCCTGTTGAGCGCCTGGTAAGCTGTCAGCCAGCGGGCGGCCAGTTCTGGTGTGGAGATGTTGATGCGTACACAGGACTCATACTGAGTGGGCGATGTGGGCGCGTAGGATATGAGTCTGTACTCAAACCCTGTCGGCAAGTGAGTCTGCACACAGAGCAACAAGGCTCTTATCTTGAAACCATTTCAAACTAGGCACAGCAGAAAGAATATGGAATTGACTTTATAGTCCTTTAAGAAGAAATAAAACGGTTTTATAGCTCTGCACAACAGATAGCGCAGTAGTACGGACTGCACGGAATTCACACAATGAATCATGCTTAACCAGCAAGATGTGATACAGTACTACTTTAAATAATGAATCAATTTATACTTAAATTAAAGAACAACTGATTACTTCTGCAATGCAGCCTACAGAGGCCGACCACAACAATGTCAGCCAAAGCTCAAAGACTACGCGCTGCTTTATTTAAATGATCAGAAGCAAGAGCTTTGTCATAGCTACAGCTCAACTAAGCTAAACCGACCTTCAGATTATTGGGAATGTCACTGAAGCGTGACGGAGCTGAGTTAGAGATATCAGTAGAGTCCTTCCCTTCACTGACCGATGCCTCGCGACTAGAGTCAACCAAACCTGCAGAGCAGGAACCAAGCAAGCTGAATGAAATTTTTGAAGAAAACAGTAATTGGTGTAGAAATAGCTCCAAATACACTGTTTATTCACCGCGTTGCGTGCAAAAAAAATTAATACTGACCACATAGCAAAAAACTAAGAGATGATGATCCTAATTTTTTTTAAATATTTTATAAGCACTGCTGCGCAATGTTCTGTTTTCACAAAATGATAGTCTTACACCAACACGCGTGACTCTGCAGGCTTTCACTGATGCACGCATGACACAGAAGTTAACTAAAGAAAATTCAAAATCGACAACGCGTGCAAGAAATAAAACAGCACAGAAGCGCTTGAAAATATTTTAAACCAAAAATAGAAGACGACTTGGTGCGCTTCCATTACAACGTAACCACTGTTACAAAATCGTTCATTCGCCAGAGAGCGGATAATAACAACAATAATAGACGCGCGCAACGAGTGTGTACACGCAAGGCTTTCATAAAAACTTACAAATCTGAATAATGCGCCGTAAAATCTATCGAGATCAAAGCTAAACAATTATAATGAAATATACGACTAATGTACTTCGCCTCGCAAATGAAAGCGCGCCCAAAATTAGGCCAGCAGCTCAGACACTGACCTTGACATTCAGTGCGCTGAGCTACGGTGTCCATCGAACTAGAAGGTCTCCCCGTCGGAGCATCAGCCGTTGCCATCCCTGACGTACCCTCCAGCCTCTGAAACAAAAAAGGCAGACTGCGGTAACGGGAATTCAAATTGATGATTGAGAACATGACCAACAATAGTGATGCAAGCCTTCAACTGAATTCAGATTAATAAATCATTAACTAGTCAAACATCATAAATCATTGCCAAAGAATTACACCAAAAAATAGTATAACCACAAAAGAGTTTAAGTACCATTTCCCTTGCAGCCTGGCGCTCGAGAAGCTTTCTTTTCAGTTTTTCTTTGCCGGAGCAGTTACTGATAATGGCGCATTCATCGGAAGTGATGGTGTGGCGCGACCTGTTGAGCGCGGTGTCAAATTGTTCGTCACATATGACAGCTGCCAGCACTGACAGCTGTGAGACCAGGGGACCAGCGGACCCCACACGCTCCTCAACGGCCTAGCAAGGCCATAAATTTGCATATGTTGTTTACTTACACAAGCAGAATTAAGCACAAAGCCTGATATAAATGATGTTCTGAATGGCATGAAGTAGCTTTAACATAGGCCAGTGATTTCTAGTTTCTATATGTAAAGCAGCTGATAGGTACGGTAAAGGATTATAACGTTTTTAAAACATATAGCTGCATGAACCCAGACGTAGTGATAAAATACTAAAAGAAACAAATTCTCCAGTTGAGTAATTGCATAACGATTAAATTAAATATCAGGTTAACAGTCTCACAAAGAGCACTACAATAATAAGCATACCAGCGATGATACCGTACTGCAAATGTAGCCTTCGAATATTAAAATATAGACCCAAATAACATCCAATTCTTAATTAAAATCTGACATACTCATAGACTCAATAGAGTGTGTTGATTTGATCACAAGCGGGAATAAATAGCACACAGCCTCGTTTACTTGCCGGCGATGTCTCGCACAGACCAGAGCGCTCGAGGACATGCACGCGCAGGCGATCCCTCACAGTCTCAACGTCAGACGCCATCTCAGCAATCAATTATCTTCATACTAGAGCAAATAAAATAAAAAATAGGTTTATATGCTATAAATTATCGTAGAGTACTGTTAATAATAGGCTAAATTGCATTAATGATAAAATGTTGAAAGCATTCTTATTATAATGCAGCGTAACATTACGCAGCAAATGTAAATAGTCTATCGTAAATCAATCCTAACATCCACAATACACAAACCCTTGATTAACCCTAACGACTTTGACATTAGAATTTTTTTGTTTATTTTTATTTATTTATTTAAAAATGAAAATTTAAACAATTGCTCAATGTGACCACATCGTCGCAGCCAACGCCCCAGCAAAGTTCTAAAAATCTGGGATAAACAGACATAATATTGCTTCGCGAGCGAATCGATCGGCAAAATTTTTTGGGGTATTACTTTGCCCCCCAAGGAAATAGGGACTTAAATTTTGTGGGAACAAAGAAATTTGACCCCCCAAAAAGTCAAACCGTGCTCGTGCCCCTTGTGCACATTATACAAACCAAAATCAGCCCCCGGCTCCGCAACCCCCTGGCCCAAATTCTGATGGGGCTCGACCCCCCAACCCCCCGAGATTGACGCTTATGAATGGGGGAGAACGGGGGTAGAAATACTCCCGCGTAGTAGCGCTGATGTCAAATTGCCTGCAAGCGGCGACTGACGTGCATGTAGGCTTACACGCGCAAAAAAGGATGCAGCTGTAGTCCTGAATCCAGTCTCTCCATTGGATAGGCTACAATAATGTCGCATGAGGCCTACCCGCACTGCACATGAAGATTTAGCAAGAAAACGATCCGATTGATCGTTAATGCAATCTCTTCCCTCTCCGGCAAAAAATAATAGCTTGAGAAATTTGGCGAAGAAGAGGGAGGGGCAATTTCGAAGATGGAAAGAGGTGGTTTCCCCTGCGAAAATGTGTTTTGGCCTATGCATGTGGGCTATGTGAGGACCAGTGGCTAAAGTGGAAAGTAAAAGATGGGGGGTCCTCATAACAAAATTACGTTATATAGATTTGCTCGTCTCTGAAAAGGTTGTTCGTTCATTTGTGTTCTTTTCGTTTCGTTAATGAAACATTGAAACGTTACCAAAAGGTTGCACAGGCAACCTATTATTCTTTGCACTCGCAAGTGTTTTGTTCTGTTTCGATTCGATTCGTTTCGTTAGTGCAACATCATGGACCCTGGAGCATGCTACCTTTTCCTTCTTTGGACTTGCAAATATTTCGTTTCGTTTCGATTCGTTTCGTTTATAGCTTTGTTGTGAAAAATATCAAACATTCAAAGTGCCGGGTCCCCTGGATGCTGCACATTTCACGTGCCGGGTCCCGCATTCGAGGTGCCGGGTCCCATATTTGAGGTGCCGGCTCCCTAATAATTATGACGTGCCGGGTCTAAGACCCGGCAGGACCCGGCCCACTTCAGCCACTGGTGAGGACTAAGTAAAAAAAATCAGAAAGCTAAAGGCCTTATTTCCAGAACACGCTGCGGCCGTATGACATTGTCTTTTGTGACATCAGTCCACTGCACACACGTAGGCTAGTCCGTGTCGACTTGTAGGCCCGGGTCCCCGCTAGTCTCCGGAGACCACTCTATATGGCGGACCTCTAATCCGGCGCAGCGCTGCAGCGGAGAATGCGCGGAACGAGGATCGACTCTGCGCTCACTGCTCGCTGCATGCGGAGTCTCGCTGTGTTTGCGGATCAGTCTTATTGAAGCCTGATGTATGTTGCGCATTGAGCGTTCGCTGCGGGCTTGGCTGCAAAACAGCGTCTAGCTGCAGTCAGCTTAAGTGGAGTCTACAGGCCAGCCTGCTTTCTTCTCTGCCATTATTGCGCAATGCTTGAGAAACCATATACAGGCCTATAGTTGTAGAACATGTAGGCCCAGTGGTTAAAGTAAAAATTTGGAGGTGGTGGTACTGTCCAACTTTTTGGGGCCTCACGTTTTTCGCGGAGGGCCCCCTAGACTGAAAAAGGGGCCCCCAAAAAAGCGTACACTAAGTCAACACTAAAAATGGGGGACATTTTTTCAACATCCCCCCCCCCCGTTCCTAGCGTTCCACACATTTACATTTTCATGATAACCAGGTGCCGGAACGCTATACATGAGATGCCGGAACGCTATACATGAGATGCCGGAACGCTATACATGAGGTGCCGGAACGCCGTTCCGGCCGTTCCGCCCATACTTTAACCACTGTATAGGCCTAATTCAAACTTATTTTGTAATAGGCCTTGCCTGTACAGAAAACGTAGGCCTATCTCCACCAATCATTGGACCAATCGTATAATTGATAAACGTATCTACAACGATAGTCTAGGACAGTTATATACACGCAAGAATGTGAATGCCACGACAAAATGATTAAAACCTCTATCAATTTGCAAGGATTTTAGACTGGCTGGTATCTCCGAAGTTATTTATTCCGCGTACAAAGCCGAGAGGTTGTGAAGAGCGCACGGACAAGTGACACGCACGCTGTGGAGGAGGTCTAGAGGTCTAGAGATATGTTCTGCAATATACGACGCAAGCAATTTTTAGAACGCGAGTGCGTGGAAGCTGGTGATGTTTGGCCCAGGGGCCTGTAGCTACACATGTGGGTCTCTAAGCCTGTGCGACATGTCCCGTCTCTGCACGTCGTGTCTCGCCCTCACGCTCGCTGTCTGCGTCTGCTCACAAGGACACCACGCCCTGGCAGGCAAGTGAACGTATGCATTCATTCCATTCATACCGTTAACCGTAATTACGGGTGGAATGATTCGCAATAAGTTTTGATCTTGTTTTTTGTAGTTCAGGGACCGTGTGTAGCGCAAAGAAAAAAGAGAGCTGCGACTGAACCGCTCCCCCTTCTTTAGTCGCCTTTTACGACTCGCCTGGGAAGCTCTGGGCTACAAGCTTAGTTTTTCCCGGCCTACAGGGGTTGATTTGCAACAATACCAATCGCATAATACTGATGTAATGATACTGATCGCATGTATGGTTAAGGGATACCGTGCAGTCACTTAGAGGACTAATACAACCAGTCCAAGCTTCTCAGCTCAGTCGTTGAGGCAAGGCGCCCACTCAGGCTTCAGCTAAATACAAGAAACTCAACAAAACGAAATTATTTGTTTCGTTTCGTTGTTTCGTTTCGCCTACAGTCAAGTATAAGACGTGTGTAAGTGTGATAGCGCGTGTTCGACAGACAGGCGTGACTGTGCATTAGTGCATTAGGTTGACAGTGCAACGACTGTGCTCAGTGGTGCGGAGCAATGTCCATACGCTAACGTTATCGCGTCAATAAGCTTCCGTCACGTGACCTTGTCTAACTTTGACCCCCCATGTCACCCCTCCTATCCTCCGCCTCCCACCCTCCAGTCACAGCCCGCCCCGGCTATACCCCCAATCTGATAGCGCTATCTGCGCCACGATCTCGCTGAGCGGTGAAGAGTGGAGGAGAGGGCTTGCTGTTGTTTGTGTTGATGTGTGATGCAACCGCTGGAGTGCGTACTGGGGGTCTGGCACACCCCATGGACTGAAGAATACCGGCTATTTGTAGCCTAAAGTTTGTCAAGTTTTACTGCCTGCCTATATAATTTTCGCGAATGTATGGGCTAATTATCGCGAGTCTTATCGATTCGCGAAATTCGTGAAAATTATATGTTTTACATTGTCCTATTATTTTAGTGCTGCCCATTTACGGACTAGGAGCAGCAATTGAATTTATTGAAATATTGCAATAGAAAACAAAGTTATTTTGGGCCTCGTTCGACATTTGATCCGGATTCTAGCTGATGTATTGATGAAGTATATTAAGTTAGGCGCTCACGGACCCTCCCCAGGTCCCCTCCCCCCCCCCCCCCCATAATGAGCGCGCCCGTTCTGACGCTAGTCATCAATCATTGGAGGGCGGGGGGGGGAGGTGGGGAGGGAGGAAGCAGGGTAGGGGGCAG
>JAQIWG010000225.1:0-40163 GCA_034695025.1 Chamaedrilus cognettii
TTAGAACTCCATTTTCCGTCTGATCGGCTAAGTAACATAAGCAAAAAAAGATTGGTTCTAATGCGATTCAACAGCAGGTTGACTTTTTCTTCCCCAAAGCGCTGTTCTGAATCTGTACGCAAGTCGACTGAACCTCTAGGTCCTCATTTGTCATCAGTATCCTGTGGATAAATAATCACCAAGAAAAACAGATTGAAGGATATTAAAACAGGAGCTGTTGAGAGAGTCAAAAGTTGCTTGAAACATAAGCGCTACACGAATACAAGGCGAATAAGCTACAATAGCATTAATTAAAGTTAATTTATTAATTAATATGCTAAAGTAGCATGTTAATCGAGGCATGATTTATAATAGTGCACTTCGCACCACCATTTCTGTCATCCACATTTTAAAAATATTTAAAGACACTATAGATCTATCGATTTGATAGGGTTGAAATGTTATTAGAGGGCTTAGTTTTTCTTAATACGCCTACTCGTTGCTTAATAATTATTCCCTTCAGGCACGCTTTGCAAATAGCCAGGAATATTTGCATGGGGCAACTATACAAACATTGACACTTCCTGCACTGCAGTAGTCTGTGAAAAGCAACATCATACTCAACGGTGAATTATTTTTGGCAATTCAAATGAGATACTTATGCTGTCTGTATGTATTTACATGATTACAATACCTGGAGAGCTCAGTGACGGCCTCTAGAACGTTGTTCCCATCCTTTGCGCTCGACTCGATGAACAAGCCGAGATTTTCCTGCACCAGATGACAACTGTCCATACAAAAACATCGCTACGGAAAATGTAGTATTTAAATATAGTTTTGAAAAAAGATTTAGTGTCTAGGCTCTCATTGGTAGGCTATTTTTAATGGTATTCGAATTTTAATTACGGACAGGTTTTTTTACAGACTTTGTAGTGGTGCAATTAGCCAAGGTTTATTTTGTAGGTTTTAACTGCTTGCTTGTGTCATTGATGACGCAATATACTTGAAGCATTAATTTAAAAACTATTATTATTATGAAAAAAAGTTTTGAAAATGCATGAATGAGTGTGCAGTGAGCCTACATGCATTCAGAATAGTCAAAGCTAAAAAACAAAACCAATATAGGCCAACGCTCATCTTGCTCCCTTTTGAAGCGCTGCTCAGAAGCGATGATCAATATTACTAAAATTAAATTTCTAAAAACAACATACTCAAAAATTATTTTATATTTAGTAGTAATTTCACTTAAAAAAACCAGTGAACATTTTAGAAATAAAATACAAAATCATGCCTAGAATTATTGTATATATCTTGACTTCGTTTTAAAATATTTTTTAGTAAGGGATAATTTTGCGACTAATACCCCGTGGAATGCGGGAGAACGTTCTTACCCTGGCTAGACGTTGGCCGTCCTCCAGCCTCACACAGTTCTTTGCGTTCTCCTCGCTTCTCATGTCACTCTTGTTTCCGACTATCATGATCGGAATCTTCTTCTGCGTCCCCTCCTATAACAATGTCAAGAATCGCCTGGTAAATAAAGGTATGATAGACTGGGTCACTTCTATGCAGCATTATATACAACATATTATGACACCAAATTTTTAGACAACAAGTTTTGATGAAATTTGAAATTTGAAACTGTTTTGTTCAACGAATTTGATTTTCAATAAATAGAACAACAAAAAACTATATTTTGCAGAGTATCGCATTGCTGGACAAATTTTGTTCAGAACAAAAACCAAGAGACTCAAATGCAGCAGAATAGACAATTTCTAAAGTCAGAAAAACCATAACCTCATTCGTGAAAAACATTTTAGGAACAATTCTGTACAAGATTTTAAACGAAATAATAGTATGTATCATAAATAACTGCGTACATTGCTCAAACGTATTAGAACAATATCATAATTCTCCTGAAGCTTTCCCTGTCGCAAGTGCAGCTGAGTTGTTCATCGATATTCAACACGTTTGTCTCATAAATTTATTAAAAATGCAAATAGGTCGGACAGTTTACATCAATCAATAATTTGGTATCGTGCCTCGATGGTTTCCAGCCAGTCTCGCACGCTGAGGAAGGACCTTTCATATGTGACGTCATAGAGCAGCAGCACGCCGTCCGCTCGTCTGAAGTAGGACTTCGCAATGCTTCGAAACCTGGCGAATAAAAACAGTCCACACCTGACCAGAAAGAAACAGAAAACTGTTCACACCATGTCATGACCTAACAGAAACAGTAAATAGTCCACGCAACGTCATGGCTCAAAAGAAACCAATATAAAGGAAGCAATACATCAGCAAAAATGATATTTTATATTGTCTATATGTATGTATATTTGCTTAGACTTTAAAATAAATGATTTGGTTGTAATTTAGCACGACTGATAGCAATACAAACCTGCATCATAAAATCATCGCTTCATAGGCCTATTCATTTTAAAATTTTGAGTCAATTGTTAGGAATTTCGTACAATTGTGATCACCTGCAAGTCCATATTGCTCAATGGCTAGCTAAGATAGCAAGAAAACAATAAGATCTTCTAAATTTGTAAGATTGCATTTAACTTTTTTGTAGCATAAACGTTCTAACAAAGTGTTAAAGCAAACTTCCTTTCCATACCTTTCCTGGCCCGCTGTGTCCCACAGTTGCAGTGCTATTACTCGACCATCCACCTCCAAGGTTTTAGTTTGAAAGTCGACGCCTGAATTCAAAATAATAAAACGGTTGAAGTGGCGTACGACATCAATGCTCTCATAACGCTTGGATATGCAGAAGATGCGTCATGGAGGCTCACTCGATGAACTCCCTTAAATGAACTCCAATCTAGATTTATGTTGTTTTAACACCAAGCCATAAGTTATTTGAATCTGACGCATAGATTGGACAGAGGCCAAAACAATAATCATTATTTTGAATCATAAGGAAAAATCAAATCAATATTATTTGAAATCAATTTTATTTGAAGAATACAAAAAATTTCCTTAAATATTACAAAGGCAATTACAAAATACGATAAAACACAGGCAAAACTAAAAATTGTGAAAGTTGAAGTTCTATACTATTATATCGAAAGAAGAAGAAGAAGAAGACAGACTGACCAAGTGTGGAGTTGAGGTTGGTGACAAACTTGTCCTTGCAAAGTCTGATGATGAAGCTCGACTTGCCGACCGCTGCATCCCCTGCCAGCACAATTTTGAACACCCTCTCCGCCTCCTTGGGGGGAACTGCCGGGGCTAGGGCCGCCGGGGTCTAACAGCAAGGCAGGCAACGAAACGGACTTTAACTCACTATTGGCACTGTTATTATTATCGTTAGCCTGAATCAGATGCGTGTCAGAAATATTCATTAAATTTTTCTTAATTCTTTCCACTAACTTCTGCTTCCAGTCGTCAATTTTTTTTCCGAGCACAATTTTTCTTTCCACAAATTGCTTGATGCTTGATAATAATTATCAGCAAAGGCCAAAAAAAAGATAACCGATTCTTTAACCCGACTAAACTAGCGCTAAAGATCAACGTACTGGTGTAGTTATACTACGTCATACTGCTACTAGATCTTGTGTAAACTAATACAACACTCAAAACTTGTGAAAACTGTCATTCATATAATTAGGCGTTTTGATAGGTGACATCTGAGCCCCAGCCACTCACCGCAGCCTCCAGTGCAGGTGCACTGATGGGTGACACCACCCCGCGGCGACTACCACGAGATTTTCGCGCGAAGTAGTCGGACCCGCCCCTCGACGAGGCGCAGCTGAGGGGGGAGAGGGGGCGGGACGACGTCACCGTGCCCCCCTCCAGGTCTCCCTCCCCGGGAACGCCGCCGTTTTCTTCAAACGACTCTGACAGCAACTGCAGAAAACAGTTAACATTGTTGGAGACAAATGTAGCCTAGGGTACCTGGCGACCACATGTTACCGAATGTAGTTAGTACCAATAGCCGCTGCATGATGGTGAAAATTATGTAGATCAGTAAGAAAATTTTTAAATGCACACATAACGCATAAATGCGCATGCACTAACGCAGCTAAATGTGTGCTTCAAACATAAGACTCAGACATAAGGCACATTAAACACACTGAAGATGGACGAAAACCAAGTCAACTTGAACCGATTAAAGTTTTAAATAAAGTCAAGTATAGGAGAGATGCAGACATGTCACTAAGTGCTAGAGTCTTACTCACTTTTTGTTTTGCAAAGTGTATTTTTTGCGTTGTTGACTCTGCACGTCTCAGGTGCGCATAAAGCACTGAAACCGACTATAATGTCTACTTGAACTTTTGAAACTAGGCTTGCAAGTAACAAAGTCAATTATATTGTATATGAGAATGGTAGATGAAGTGAAGTGCTGGAGCCTCACTTACCTCCGATCCGTTGATACTGCTCATACGGAAGATGTCTCGCGCCAGGCCGCGGTTGCGCTTGCGTCTGCACGCCACGCTGTCGTCATCCGAATAGTCGTCGCGAATACCGCTGTCTGCGCGTAGCACCATCGACACAACAAACTGCAATGCGTTACTTGTCACCGTCTGCGCTCAGCACCCTAACACAACATACTGTATTGTTTTGTGCGTAACACATAGATTATGCCAGATACTATCTGCTAGCAGCACCGTCGACAAAAGTAACTGAATTTTTCAGGCGCATTCGCTATGCTATTCTGTGTACATGTACCTGTAGTACAGTGCCCGCGATCAATAAACTGCATTAGGCTCTGTGACATAGGCATAAACCTATGTCACTGTCTACGTACAGCACCACAAACACACTAAACGACATAGTTCAAAACTTTTTCATTGCTCCAAACTGTACGCCGATTTCTTAGATCGACACGAGATAAAACACACATTATTCGCGTAATAAATAAATAAAATTTAGCCCATTACAACCTTGGGGCCACCCCTCAACCCTCACCGTCTTCGGCAGGCCCGTCTCCCTCCATCCAGCTGTCCTGGGTCGCCAATAGCTGCCCCCTCGAGGCAGGGTGACTGCCACCCAGGCTCAGCTCGTCGGCTGTGGGGACCCCTGCTGACCCGCCAACCCTAGACAACAGCCGGCCTTGAATTTATTTTGTTATTTCAAGCATATTCAACACAAGTTTAACTGTAATGGCTTGAAATACAGAAACGAGATGCTCTGCACGCGAAATAGCCAGAGAGCGCCAACGCAATGCCAATCAGTACACAGATTAAAATAATATCCTTAAGAGTAGTGGCGCAGTGGAACAAAGACTGCACAGCAGAAAGTTATGCAAAGAAAAATTACTCGAAGATATGTCAGTCTGATATGACGTTGCGAGGAATTCAACTACAATAATGTGTAAAACACAGTTGCATTCGTACAGCATCTGGCTACATTTACATGACTACGTTTAAATTTTTGTAGAAAATGACCATTAAAAATGTATCAAATGATTTCGGAGAGTTGTTCCCACTCACACACTGGCGCTGTCCGGATCAGTAGAGTCGAGGTACTTCCTCACGTACTCTCCTCGACTTCCCGTGCTGACACTACGCAGCATATTGTTACGTCCAGCCTGCGGGCAACATACGATATCATTGTAATATTCGATACTAATATCACCGGCATTGAGGTCAAAAATAAAATAGACCGTTCATAACTGAAGCAAAGTCAGTTACAGTCTGGTTAATGTCTAGGATTCAAGGTAATCTCCTATATGATTATTATTATATTGTACGATTGCATAAACATATTATACAATTTTTCTCGATACGATAAAAAAAATTATTTGAATTAAAAAAAATTGAGTATCTATGCATGCTGAGACTGCTGCAAACAAATCAAAATTCCTTAACAGTCAATCAACAAGAAATGTGAGACAGTATGGTGATGGTTGGATACCGAGGAGTGCGTGCGTTTGATGCTGGCGCGAGATGTGTCCATAGAGTCTGTTAGGCTGTCGTTAGTGTCGTGAAGCTTCTTATTCACATCCCTGCAACACGGCTCACACTAAACGCTTAGCCAGTACAAAAACCACTTGCAAAAATATTCTAAAGGGTATAGTGAATGCTACGAAAAAACAATTTGAAGCAAAATCTTAGTTTCTGACTGTAATCCCTCTTTGAATTAAAAACAAAACCGTTTATTTTATAACATTACATATATACATTATATATTTTATTTTATTATATACGTAATTTTGCATATCTCAACTTAAAATTATCTGTATAGCTCAACTTTAAACAGTAAACTATTAGTTACAAAAACAATTTTAAACAATAACCGTTTTTAATTTTACAATTAAATACAAATCTTAACACAAAAATTGAATCTGAAAGACAAGAATTGAATCTGCTTACTGGAGCGCCTGAACTTGTCTCGACAGATTGTCGTGATCCTTGATGTACTCTGTAAGAGTCGCCTTCTCTCTGCCATAGCAGTCATAAATAAGATTTTTCTCCGTTTTGTATTTCTTACAAGCATCTTTTATACATGCAAACATCTACGAAAACGCAAAACGCAAATTAGAATAGAACATTACTTTTTCAGTAGGAAAAACAATATATGTATCAGAAGGATTTATTCTAAAATTGCATTAGAAAATCAGTCAGTAACACTGACAGATACATATTTTAACAACAAAATAATTGTTCAGGCGCAATATTTTAAATCATTGAATAATTACTTCAAGATAATAGTGATCATTTATGCATACTACTGCTGCAGAATGCGGAAAACGTCAAAAAGCTGCCTCCAGATAAAAAAACTGGCTTTGACACTCATCAATATCCTGCATGACACCCACGCTTCCAGGGCGCGAGATGTTTCCTGCAGGAGTCCCTTGAGGCTCGCTGCCTCGCCGCGCACCAAGGCCAAGGTCGTCTCTGCGTCGTTGAGCTGCCGCTTGATGGACCTGTTCTCCAGTAGGACCTCCTCCAGGCGGGACTTGGCCTTCTGGTCATCCGTGGGCTTCTCGTGGCTCATCGGGGTCAGCTGAAACAAGTGTCCACAGTTCAACAACTAACCTACAAACGTATGCTAAACTGGCATTCAAATGTATGCCAACATTTAAATTAGCTAAATTTTGCAGGAGATATTATCGTACGCCGAATTCACGTTGAAATATGTGTGAATGTATATATTAGTTAAATTTTCCAGGAGAGATATGTTTAGTTAATAAACTATGGGTGGAAGCCTAAAATGTTTTTAAAAAGAACATAGTATTTTTTGCATATTGATATAATGCAGCTTACATGTATTATAGCACTAATTCTCCAATTTAATGCTCTTAGTTCACTCGAATAACTGTATTAATAATAAAGTTTTCATGATTTGAATGCAACATTAACAACAATTTATCACCTGTCTTCTTCTTTCTTTCATTTTTCAAGTCGGCCCTAGCATGTTAACATTTTATTATTTTTGTTAATTATATCAACAAAACCAAGTCATGATAATTAAAAATATGCCTTAATCGCGACATATGAAAGAAAGCCTTACGTCTTGCAATCGCTTGAGGTTAGTTTGAAGCTCTGAGATTTCTGTTTCATAGTCAGCCTTGAGCTCCTCGTGCACTGCCTCATATTTCTCTTGTTCCTAACGATCAGAACCGTAAAAACTATGAAATAATCATATATGTTAATGGAACGCACGATAACAATATATTCAATATAGAATCAGCGTCTCTCGTCCTAAAGATGGACACAAAAGTACCCAAAGTAATCAAAAAAGGTTAGGTACCTTAGTAAAGCGGGGAGTAAAAAGTGGCTCCAGGTAACAAAAGTTCAACCCAAACGGCAGTTTCACATAAATTCTAGTTCAATCCATTAACAAGTGTCATCAAACAGAGAAAATATGAAATGGAGAAGCAAGGCTTCTGTCTAAGTTTTTATTGTCAAGGCAAGAACTAAGAAGGTCACGTCTACCTCCTTCCTGACCCTCGCCTCGACCTGCTGCGCCTGGGTCTCAGCGTCCTCCTCGAGCTGCTGCAGATGTCTGCTGTGTTGCTCCTTCTCTCTGTGCAACCACACCCGCTCAGTCTCATCTATCGATCAGAGTCCAAGTAAAACAAATACATTATTAAAATCGGTTTTACAACCAAATCTCACATACACAATTTTTATTGTCTAAAACTTGAAAGACCGTGATGTTACTAGAAAGCTACTTCAGAGAGCCGACATCAAAGTACTTCTGACGAGTCACTGCAAACTCAAGACACATCGAAACTATATGCTCCACTGAGAGGGTGCACTAACAAAAATCACACTGATGAGATAATATTAAAAAGAAGGCAAACAGGATCAGAGCTCTACGCCCCAGACCGTTGGTAGGAGCGCTCGAGCCGCTCGTTGTCGCACTGCCTCTGATGGACGTCCTTAATGACCGTCACGACCACGTCCTCGAACCTCGCGAGCACGTCCAGCTGACCCGCCTCGTGAAGGTCCTGGTACAACTCGCAGATCTGGTCCTGACTGCACAGGGGCCGGCGGACAGACAAGCGGGAAAGAACGACGTTAAATAATTATCTATCACTTGTCACTAAATGTAAAAATGTAAATATGTCTATAATCACGCAGCAGTGTACTTCATGCGTCTATACAAATAGCAGCCGATTTAAATAAATAACAAGGCTAATAATTAGTGTGCACGATGCGAGATTAGACAGTGTGGCACACTAGCATGGAAATGATAACGATTTAACAACGAGTATAAATTGTCTGAGTGTAGGATGATGCCCCTCCCCCCTCCCCCAAAGCCTGACGTCAAGCCACTATCCGGGTTAAACGTTGTTTTTTCGGTTAAAGGGCGGCGCAGAAAATTACAATGCAGCGTAAAATAATTGTCAGGAACACAAACGAAACCCAGTTGTACTCATTGTGTGAAACATTTGCTTGTTTACTATTGCAACACACAAGTTACTGTATATGAATTCGCATAGACTGAATTTTAACAAGTTAAGTTTCCGTGCGTAAACACAGATGGCGACATTATCATTAGCGAACGGTTATGAGAGCGGGACTTGTGAACTGCTGACAAAATCAATGATAAAAGCCATCGAACACTGCTAGCAAGGCTCACAACGAACGTGACTCATACAGGCTGTTCGAGTAAACTAAAGTTTCCACTTTAAACAAGCGTTGAACAGTTATTACTCTCATCCACATAATACAGTACTCCATTATCTCTATTTGTGTAGATCTACGCTACTAAGCACAATAATTCAGTGGCGTAGCCTCTTAGGTATAGGGAGAACACAATTTAAACTTACAATAAGATTTAGTCTACTTCGCATCATATATATATTATAGGCGTCCCTGTATTTTAGTCACCTAGTCGGTCGTTAACCTGTTGGCCAATCCCTTGACTCGCTTCATCAACGACGCAAAATATCTTAACGCGGTCTCAAAATCGATTTTCTACCAGTAAACTTCAAGTGTAAACCTACTGCGAATTACCTCCTTATTAAAGTCTCTGCACCGCACTGCACCGGCAGACGCTTAGCCAACTCAGTCCACGATATCCTTCGCTTGCTCATCACCGTATCCCGCTGCGCATTAAGAGTTGTTAGCCCCATCTCTTCTCCGCTACCCCCACCCCGCGGTCGTAGAATTTCTTCTAAATTTCCCGCAGACGCGTGTGTTCCCTCCTCCGCGCTCTCTGCTTGAAGGCTCGCAGTGAAGTCCTCTTTCGACACTACGCCGTCTCGGTCTACGTCCCACGTGTCGAAGATTGCCTCCAATTCGTCTCGACGCAGACCAGATTTAACACCGGCCACGACGAAGTCGCGCCGCGTGAGAAAGCCTTTCCGCTTAGTATCTAGCGCGTCGAACACTTCCATGCAGACCGGTGACGTCGGGTATCAAGGCGTTGTTGTATCCATAATCCACGAAGAATACCGGTACCGGAGCTTGCTTTAAGCCTATGCCTTGAAGAACTCATGCAATTGAGCCAGGTAGCTACTCGAGTCTGGATAACAGGCTGCACGCGCACGATGTGCACAGGATGAGAGATTTTTGAGATGCGTTAATGACAGCATACATGCATGCATAATGTCATCGCATCATTGACAACGCGCTATGCATCCATAAATAGTCTATAGCCAGTGCTAATCGCGAGTAGGCGCAAAACTCTAAATCCGATCATCCAGATCGTCTCGCGTCTGTGCAGTGTAGGGTAATGCCGACGTAATTTAGGCAACACTCAGCAACTGAATAGCAAGATCGTGAAGATCGAGGCGCTGGTTGAATGAACAATAGAATAACTAAGTCCAAAATGATCACGTTCTACCGCAGATCTTAGTCGTCAACTTCGTAGGCTGATCTTAGTCATATACGAATGCACTGTGCAAAAAGTGCTCAGCCGTGTTAGCGCATTGAACGACAGCGAACTGAAACACAGCTGCAGGCCCAATTACTGCCTGTCCGCCGTAGCAGGCTAGCGGTAACAGTTGCTGTAGGTAAGTTACTGTGTGTAATGTAACAGTATATCGCGATCGCGCAATCTGCGTCACGATCGATCTCAAACGTCAAGCCTCGGCGCATGTTAGCTGCCGGTTGGCCTTCAGGCCTAGGTGAACAAAATCGATACGACATTGTTGTCAAATAATTAACTGACTGTTCAGTGTTCACGCAACGTTGATGACGTTATAGTAATAGCGTCGAAACTTTTTCACTGTGAGCTTAATTATTTTATCATTTAACTGGTCGTGGCCTGTGATTGGCTACAATTATAGGTCGATCGATCCATCAGTAATGAATTCAAACACCTGGGACTTGTTCGCAGAAAACAACATCGAAAATCGGTAGATAATTAACGAGGTCCACTGATTTGCAAAACATCCGAAAGAGTGATTAATGCACTGTATGCTGTACACTGACCAGTGTTAATAATCAGACAGTCACACTGTTTTCAAACAAATAAAGCGTCAACCTAAAGTAAGTTAATTGGCAAGTCAAAGGCCAACTAATGCAGTTTATTCCACGAAAAGCTTTATTACGTCACTTTTATGTATACCCAGGTCAACAACGAAGCAATTGGCTGAAACCTGGAGTCCTTTGTTTTTCTATACATGTCGGCTACTTTTCCATGAATGGAACTTTTCCAAAGGTTAATCATGGCTCCCCGACTCTCGATATCGTGGCACAATCAGGCCTGTACCGGTCATTTGCATACATGTAGCCATAAGCTAAGCAAAATAACTGAGTTCCCACGCTTGTTTACATTAAGTTTCCGTTTATTTCTTATAAATTTTGATGATCGCCTACATTCAGCATAGATCGACCTACGTTTGCTTCTTTGCCTTGCTTTTTTTGCTCTTGCTTTTTTGCTTTGCACTGAACGCGATTTTTTTTTGCATATTCTTCTATTGCTGTTTAAGACCTTGATATTTATGAACAAAGTTCAAACTCACATACCAACTGAGCGCCGTGAAGCCTTCATCCAGACTCCCCACCAGCGCGAATAAGCTCTTGCGCCTTCCAGACAATCTCGGGGGTTTCACCACCCCCTCCTCCCCCTCCTCCCCCCCGCCCACGGCTCCGCCCCCGCGTGCCAGCTCGAAGAAGGACTGTTTCCGCTTCCGGTCCGGATTGGCGCCCCTCGTCGTGTCCAGGAGCGAGTCCCGGAGCGCCTGGAACCCGACGCAGAACTCGGACATGCTGATCCTCCCGTCCCCGTCGCTGTCCAGCGCGCTGAAGACCTGCAGCGTGGAGTGAAAAATTGTGATATGATCGAAAATAAGGTCGATGCAGTATATAATCATAGAAATTGACGAATACAAATTTGATAGATCTGCAGCAAATTTTTATTTATTTAAGATTCTTTCTAATTATTGCTATGCAACGTATAGGTGTGTATTTTTCAGCACTCTTGAGATAAAGATATTATATAAAGCAGTGGCGCAGCTACATAGGAGCAATTGGAGCAGTTGCTCCGGTCGGGATGACTTCAATGACGTTTGCAATTCTTCCAAATTCGTTTAATTTTTTTTATATGAGAGGGGGGGCGGGGTAGATGGCATTACAGCTACTTACCTGTAGCAGAGACTGTCGCAATTACATTTGAAAATTTTTGTGCGCTATACGCTCGCATTTGTCTGACATTTTGACAATCCAACTATTTGTTAACACCGCTTCCGCAAAAATTGGGTATGCCCCTGTAGTCCAATAAAAAAAATACATAAGATACAAGATACAAAATGCAATATTAAGATACTAAATTTTTTTTAAGTGGCTACGCCACTGATATAAAGGTGTAGGCCTTGGGTATACTTTTACTTCAATAGGGAATTGTTTTGACCAACATTATAATTCATATACCGCAGTACCATGTCATAAGCCAAACGGCCTGTCGTTTTTTTTTTATTTACATGTAATACAAAGGACAATCATGATGCTCTTCCAGTCGCCGACCATGAATCCACGATTGATAGCAAAACTTTTGTAACTTACTTTTCAACGCATAACTGGAATCGGTGAAAAATAATATAGAGAGGCTGTGCAACAGCCAGTCTCTAATAACGTTGAATAGCCTAGTAGCGAAATATTGTAACCCGCTCTGTTTCCAGAACCTTCCGGACAGTACGCTTCAAACAAAGCCGTCGCAAATATGCAACGATATATTAAGTTAAACACTCGCCGCGGGCTAATTGTGGCGAAGTAAATTTAATTATCATTCGCTCGGATGGGCCTTCATCATCACAGTCCTGTGTAATCAAAGGACTGCGATAATGAAGGTGTTATTCATCATTCATTCGTACAGGCCTTACATGGCTGAGCTCGTCCTCGGTGAGCTCGGTGCAGATAAGGGACAGCTCCTTGAGGTCGATGAAGCCTGACCCGTCCAGATCACACGCCTCAAACAGTCGCTCCATCGCTCCGTCAGCCTCGTGTGTCGATGTCATGACGGTACTTCGTAGAATCACACACAAAAGACTGTGTATCGGACGAGTTTTGCTGGACTACAGCAGATCTGGACGGCGAGACTTCTGTTCTGTGCGATGATGTACGTTCTATGTGATGATTTAAGATTCTTTCTATCGCTACAATGTACAGAGTCATCGACTAAATTCAATAATTTTGTGCCGCTGAAACGCTGTACAGCATAGGATATTCTTTCGCCTTTGAAGTCACGATTTTTCTCGGACAAAACGCCATGATATATACACTACGATGCTACTGACCTAGGTTACTGTTCGTGATAGTGGGGATGGCCCAGCGCCTTTGCGACAATTCTGGTTAAAGATTGACGTTGTGACATATTATTTTGTAGATCTGCTCAAGTAGGTTAACGGTTTCTTTTATTTCGCTGTTTCGTGTCGATAACAATTATGCGTAGACATGTTGTGTACTCCTTTCACCTCTCGATTAGCACGGTAGCCATTACGCGTTAAATCGATGACGAATTAATTTCGAAAACTGTGACATTTTTTATGCTAATACGGATCACATTAAATAAATTTGCTGATGAATGACTGTTAATAGCGTCGCTATATAGATCAATAGCGTCAGCAAATGATGTTGAAGCTCAATCTCGAGCGTCCTTTAATCAGATCGCAAGCGAAATGTGACGCATGAGCTGTTATCTAACTGAGGAAAAAGTAAGGGGGATTGATTTACATTCGACATCTTTCCTGCACAGGCATAACATGAAGGATTGACTGTCTAAAAATCAAAGATTAAAGAAACCCCACAATAGAACTATAGGCCCAGCAATAGGCCTACTCATGAAATTCGATTCAAACAATGAACAGAAATTCGCATCGAAGATTGTCTTTCAAATTCAAAGTCTTTCAAAACTCAGCTCGCCCAAAAAGCAAAGCAAATAAACCACTGGTCTACAAAACTGAGAAAAGCTTAAAATTACCGTTTATTTTGGACTGGAGCGTAGATGTTGGGGATCAAGTCTACCAATGTTCATCTGAAGTCTTGACCAATGAACGACAAACTCTGAGCTCTGACAACTACAGTTGGGCCTTATTGATTTCAGCTATTGTGTCGATAATGCGACGGCGTTTCACAGCATGGTCGTGCTTGTCAAAATGTAGGCCATTATAAAATGCACATTGCACAATGGTATAACGTTTAACATAGCATAAAACTATATAGCGAAATGTATATCTTTGAGATGATGTGATCAAATGTGACATGCTTGAGCCATTACTTGTTTCATTTCTTCATGGCCTATACCCCAAAAAAGTAGGTAAGCTTTCTCCGCTGGTTGGTCCACTGCTGCAATAGACACAACTGCTATGATATAAACACAAAGCGCAATAATTTCGAAAGTATGCAGGATGCATGAAATACACCATTCATCGTCAATATGATCATCAACGATGCCATTCGAACCGTCAAGCCAATTTTCACAATATACGATGCACCAGCGCCATCGAAAACGAAAAGTTACCATTGGTGCTCAGTCTACCGTGATGCTGTCGCTGTCGACCAATTGTTATTGTCGAGAAGCACGTCCAATATTGCGCTTTGGAAGCTTAAAGGCCCATGGCCAGCTTGGTACAGTTAGACCCATACAATCACTTTGTAGTCCTAATGTCGCAAACACAGGCTAAATTTAGGAACTGCGCGAAATATCAATTTATGGCTTAAATTTCATTGGTAATATATAATTCAACTTTGTTACAGGACGTTATCGTTGAATGCTGACAAAGTTTTCTCTCTTAAAGGCCAATCTGAAGTCAATGTAGACAGAAGACTGACACTAAGATAAAAGACATTGAAACGAGAATAGTAAAATCGCATTGCAAGTTGCTCAACATTGCAGAAATTTGACCAACAGGAAATTTATTTATTTTTTCGATAGCCTTTAAAGATTACAAGGGTAAAAATTGTCATTCGGCCTCGGTAGATTCAAAAAAGAGGCATGGCAGATTTAGTGTACAGGAGACATCTTGGATGCAGATTCGTAATCATTATTTCACTGACCACGCTCTTCTATAAGCTCATATCTGGCTCTTCGATTCAAGGTTAGAATTTTTCTGTTTTTTAAGCTTTTTATTTGGCTGTATGAATGGACAGCTAAATTATTAAGGCTTCAATTAATCTCATTTTGAATATTGCCATTGTTCGATAATTGGCGTCATAAAACAGTGCATGAAAGAAGCGCGGTCACCCAAATTAGTGATGACGTTGTTTTCTCTTCTCTTGTGACAAATGCAATATTGATAGCGGGATTACTCTTCGATTGACGTGGGATCTTTAATCAGCATTGAGTGGATGAGAATAACATTGCTAGACTGACTGCGTGTAGTTGGGTTACATGCTGCCATCATCGCAAGGATAAGTTCAGCTGCAGCCGCGCACTATCAGCGTCTCGACTTCGTTACCAAATCCAGTGTCTTATGCCTGTCTGTCCAAAAACTTGATTTCCAAGCTCGCATTGAATCACACAGGCTGTCACAGGCAACACAGGCAATTTACTGTCAAATCAAGTGTTTCGTTCCTATTGTCATACTTATGTGTCAAGTCCAGCGGACAAACTGAAGTATGTTGTTGTGATAGCATCTCGTGTTTTTGAGCCAAAGTTGCAAGAGGTTCACAGAAAGCAACCGCTACAGAGATGGCAGAGATAAGGCTCCGTATCACAGCGTATAACCTGCTACAGAGATTGCAGAGATAAGGCCCCGTATCACCGCGTATAACCCACACCGTGCATGCTTCATAACCATTGTGATTATCAGTGACTATGTCGACACGGCCGCTGGCTCGACGGTGCACACAATGCGCTCAGTTGAGTCGATTTCATTGACGACTCGTTTCTCCATTCAGTGTGAGAGATCGCCGCGAGACATGTAGTGCCGTTTCTATATTACTGAACAATTGACTTGGCAACTTGGGTCAAAGGCTGTTTGGAGCAGTGTGCTTTACGACAACCTCTGTAACGTCACGTCAATCTTGTTTCAAACAGAGGATTCCCCTGGGCTAGGGGGCCAAAATATCGACAACGGGTTTTGTCAAGTGTAGATTTATTTGAACTACATATATAGCAATAGGCTAATGCGCGAGCTACAAGTTATAAAACGGCAATAGAATCCAAATCAAGTTGGTTGCAGTTACTTTTTGCTGTGGCTCTGCTATGTCGTTCTTAGGGGCGAAATTGGGGTGAAAAATTTTGCTCTTCAAACTGTGCATTAACTTGTAGGTGTACACTTGTAGGTGTACACTTGTAGGTGTACACTTGTAGGTGTACACTTGTAGGTGTACACTTGTAGGTGTAGCCAAAATTGATATTGGAACAGTGCGCCGCTGTGGCCGATTATAGCTTTTCACATTTTATGAATACAAAATCAAGAACTGTAATTCACGGGGATTTAGAACTTAAATACAAAAATATACTGCATTTTCAAAAGCGATAATGTTTATATTCGCATAAATTTTATTCCACCAGGCCCATTGTGCCGCTATGCTCCTGCATTTTCAAGAAGCAAATGAATTTCTGTAGAGAGTTGCTGTCGAGTGTGGCGAGCAATCAGCGTGGCAGTCAAACGCTCGATAGATGTCTGATCCAGCGATAATGAACTCGACTGCAGTATATTATACATGCGCACAGCGACACGACTCGACGTTATTCGCTGTTTTAGTAGTAGTTGTCAGCGTTGTTGTCAGTGACAATAATGTCGCATGTATAGGTATTGTCGACATGCTATGTTGACGTTCGTAATTAATACGAAATACGGCTCAAAAAAGCTCGGAGCAAAGCAAAGGCTACCCTTTAATGTCGGCCATGTAACGGTAGGCCTGTTGAACAACGACAGCTAGGCCAAGCCAGATTTAACAACGGCCGTAGGTTAGTATTTGTGGAAGGTTAGAATTTGTCGCTAAATAGTATGGCCGACGTCTGTAATGTTTTTTTTTAAAGTTTGACCCTATTTTTCGACGGCAAACGAGCGTTGAATTTTAGTAATAATGATAATATTATTATTGATGTTTCAATAATGAAGGAAGCCAATTATTTAGCACTTCTCGCGTTTGACGAGCGCGCTGTGTAGTCGATAGGCTGTGGCGGTCTGAGCGTTATGGTAATAAAGATAAGCTTAAAATTAATTATAGACTACCGTATGATAGCGACACCTCCACCAAATGATGCAATATTCGTGAAAAGATTGGACAGACAGTGACGTTGCTATAATTTTGTCGCTTCGCTTCGAGTGGCGTATGGGTCTCATTACATGCGCAGAATCTGCGCCTTGGATCTATCGCTGCTGCATGTTTCGCTCAACTAACGCTGTCATCTACATTGTACATGTAGGAGCGATGATCGACTGCCAATCCTCTCTAAGAATTTCTTTCTCTGATAATAACCCAAGTGTAAGCTATTAAAGATCAATGAGGATCACAATGGGTCGGTGCGCGGTTCGGTTATACAAATTATAATGAATATTTCCCACGAAGCCGAGTCTAATGTATTTATGTACCTATTATCGTCTAAATTTAAATATTAATGGCAACAGTCCGCGTGTCATCCAGCCTTCAATACTCAATATAACCGTTGAATGAGTGTCAATGTGCACTGAACGATCTCTTATAGAGTATGCCACTATATACGCTATACATGCAGCCTACGCTAAGTGAGTTAGCTTTTCAGTATAAGCGATGCCGAACAAGCCGTAGTATTCGATAATATTCAATGTGTCGAGAATGTGTAAATGCATCGTGTTCGCACTGGCTAGAAGCTATGCGATCAGCTAATTATAAAGAACTTATGAAAACATGTTTTTGCTTACCAATCGTCAACTAATGTTCGGTGATCTGTTTTGTTTGTTCACTAATTTACTGCCGCAACATTCCAAATGTATGTCGACTGTGTTGCGTGCTTCAGATGCAACGGACGGCGATCGTTCAAAGCAACTGACGATTCAAGTCGTCAACGCTACGGTAAGATTTTCACACTCTGCAGATAGGAGCATTTCTTGTAGCTTAATGATGAAAGCGTCGTGCGAGCTACATGTAATCCAAACAAGAATTTGACCGAGTAAGTGCGTAGTCGTGACCCAGTGGCTGCCGCCTGTTGGCGCATTAAGACTAATATTGAGACAAAAATTAATGCAATTTTTTAAAAATTGTTTATGCATGGTCTAGGATACATATGCTAGGAATTGTGCAGAAATATAATTTGGTTTTAAAAAAGACTATCCTTAGACTATATCAAATATTTTGGCCACATACAAATACTTTCGCCATCCAAAACAAAGTAGCAAGCTACCGAAAGCAGAAGACAGATCTTCTCTTTTCTCGTTAATTTGACAAAACGAAAAAAAATGATGTGTCATTTTGTTTTCGCCCACAGAGTGTAACGTTACGCTGGCTGCCCCCGCGGTCTGTCAATCAGACGCACTGCCCGGTGGAGCGCTACATCATCCGCCTGCTGCAGGAGGGCGTCAAGCGAGCGAGGGCATGGCGCCTGGGCGGGGACAGGCTGTCAGTCACGCTGCACGACCTTCACCCCGGCGCCGCCTACCAGGTCTCCTTCACATTCACTACTCCAGTATACATGCAGATTAAATAATAATTATAAATAATAATACTGAGCTTATTGTCCGTTTCGGTGTCGAAAGACGTCATCGGGAACCTCGTCCGGGATAGTAAAGCTTTGAGATTGACTTAGTAAAGAATTTTTTTAACTTAGCTCTGCGAAATGACTTTCACATACTTATGTATAGGCCTACAAGTGTGCCTATTTATAGCTATGATCTCGGCTATATGTACATGAATGTTGACCGGGGCATCAGCAGCTGTTGTGAACTTGTATGGTCGTAACTAGAATGTTTTTTTTGAGCATTTATAAAAATAAGAAAAAATGTGACAATATTATGTTGCCATGCAGTATGTGATCGCTATACAATATAATCACACAATGTATCGCCATACGTAATGTGATGATGCGCTCGGAGCAGGTGCGTGTGTCGTCAGTGACCTGCGATGGAAAGCGTCGATCGAGCCGCTGGGTCGTGCTAACCACTGATCCCCTGCCGCAGCAGCAGCAGCAGCAACAGCAGCAGCAGCAGCAGCAGCAGCAGCAGCAGCAAAAACAACATCAGCAACCTCTGCATCCTCGCGCCACTGGGATGTTAGGTACAGGCTTTATGTTTAAGAGTCTATGAATGAACTCTAAGTTTGTCACTTATGGGTGTACCCCGTTATAAAAGGCGCCTAAAGCATTGGGAGCGGTTCTTTGCATTCACCCGAGGCACTGAACTCGACTGTGATAGTCTTGTTCCGACGTACTTTTCTAAATCGTTCAAAAACCACCATCACTTACGTGCATTTTGAAAATATCTACGTTTATTTTCACGACAATGCTGATGAAATGGTGATTATAATGTTTTTTCCACGATAGAATCTAGTAATTATAATTATCGCTTTGTACGAAATATTGTTTTTTATTCTAATGCAAAATTGTTTTCCGCAGACGTCCAACCTGTGCTAGCACGGAAAAATGGACGACAAAAACAGAAATGATGATGGCCTATCATTTCACGTACGTGTGGTTTCCAGAGCGCCACGTCCCAGGTCCGCCCACCTCCGTGCGGACTCGCACCACTTCTGACGTCATCGTGGTGACCTGGCAGCCTCCCATTGGCGGGGCGCTCGTGCGCGGCTACATGATTGGCTACGGGGAGGGCGTGCCTGACGTCAATTGGCGCTACGTCAGCGCCACCCAGCGAGAGATCTCCATCAGCGGACTGAGTATGGGAAGAATTATAAGTTTTTCGTAAAGTACTTAAGATATATTGTGTTAGTAGATGTCATACAGTTTACTCTTACATGGGCGCTAGTCCTTTCTTTATGTTTTGGTGTTATTTCACTTGTTATGATTGAACACATCTCGCTGTAACATTGAAGGGATACCAAAAGACAAGTATGGAAGTATGGGAAGCGACTCTTTTTGTGGGGTTCTGGATTACCTGGAAGAAACTCGTTCTCGGTGCCTGTAAAAATCTTTCATCTGAAGAGGATTATTAAACTTGTTCATAGATTTTGTTGAGCAGTGAGTCTATCACGTCCGGTATAGATCAGAGACGATGATTATTTGTAATTTTCCAAGACGGGCCGAACTATGTTCAGGTTGTTATCTTTGAAATAAATGAATGCATAAATTGAGCGTTTTAGTGTAGATCTTTGTTATTTAGATGACGAAGTCATGTTGGCGTTGTACGTGTCGTTTTGTACGTCTGTACGTCTCGGTTTGTTAAGTCTCGGTCTCGGTCTCTTTTGTACGTCTCGGCTTCTGTTAGTCTCGGTTTCTTTTGTACGTCTCGGTTTGTACAGTCCTGTAATGGTTAACCAGTAACGGCATTGGAGATAATAAATGGTTTTTTGGATTCATGTTTCTGTTCATAAATCAAAGGACTTCATGAATCGGTTATTAAAATCACGCTGCTACACTGATACCCACCATACAGTATGTTGTTGCACGCATCGCGCACTGTCGTTTTAATACGGGCCCTGTCAGTTCCACCATTGTATCGTTGCGCTTCTTACCACCGCGTGGGAATTTGCTTTGTGTCTCTAACTAAAGCCGAATGTTGTCGCGATGCGATGGCGCTAATAAATTATCGGATGCGTTTACAGACCCCTCCAAGCAGTATGTGATCAGTGTCAGAGCGCTGAATAACTTCGGCAAGGGTCAGGTCGTGTACGAGATCGTCAACACAAGGGCAGCAGCGCCTACATGTAAGCCCTTGTTCGGTGCACTATGCTAGCGCGCGTACATGTACATGTATACATTATGATGATTGTGATTCGCCATGATTTAATGCGTTATTCTGTGCTGTAGCCTGCCATGTGACAGTAAAGCATGATTTATTGGGATTTATCGGCTGGCTGGGGACAATATAATATCCACTAACTCGTGCGGCCAATGGCAGCATAGTTCAAAGCCAATTCCGCCAATGCGCTGCCTCTGACAACTCCCTTTTTCAGATTTAGAATAGTCCTTTTTCTTTGAAGTTTCGTGTAATACAGGAACCCCCGATGATGTCTTTTGGCGTCATGAGGGTTTCGACGTCAAAGGTCCAGAGGTCCCTGATGTTTCTCCTCTATGTTTTTTTGGCAGCCGTCGCGCAGCAGCAGCCGCCGACAGAGCTGAGAGTGGAGATGTTGCAGGGCGGCACCTCGGCCTTGCTCCAGTGGGCGGACCCCTCGCTTGGCCCTTCCCCCCAGCGCGTCACTGACGAGCGCTACTACAACCTTTACTACCAGGTCACTGTGACGTCAACATGCTTAGGCCGTACAACTTACATTTTCAACTTTTCAGGGCCTATTTTAAGCATTTTACTTTATTTATTTTATTTATTTCGTTTTAAATTTATTTGCAGTTTGCTTGAAGGCCAATCCCATTATGTCGCGATCCTATCTTTCTGCGCTGTGGTATGCATCGTATGCATGGTATGCATCGTATGCATGGTATGCATCGTATGCATGGTATGCATAGTATGCATGGTATGCATCGTATGCATGGTATGCATCGCATGCATCGTATGCATCGTATGCATCGTATGCATGGTATGCATCGTATGCATGGTATGCATCGTATGCATGGTATGCATCGTATGCATCGTATGCATTGTATGCATCGTATGCATGGTATGCATCGTATGCATGATATGCATAGTATGCATGGTATGCATCGTATGCATGGTATGCATCGTATGCATGGTATGCATCGTATGCATGGTATGCATCGTATGCATGGTATGCATTGTATGCATCGTATGCATGGTATGCATCGTATGCATGGTATGCATAGTGCAGCTTCTTGAGTATCACGCGTATTATATATATAATGCGTAGGCCTACTTAAAATCATTAGCAGGGCCTGTTTACTGGTCAACTTTGTATAATTATATTGTATATTTATGCTTTGCTTTATAACTTAAATATTTATTTATTTATCTATATATATATTACTCTGTCTCGTAGAAATAAAATTCATATATTAGGCACGAAGATGAGTGTGGGGCAGGATAAAAAAAATTGAACTTCAAACCGAAATAGTTTTCTTTCTCAAAATATGTCAGAAGCCTCAATCAGGCTGTGTGTACTATAGGCCCTACATCCGCCTCAGAGCAAAGCTCAGTCGGTGATAGTGAGGGCTCTCCAAGTGACCCTGCCGGGCCTACAGCCTGACACGCAGTATCGCTTCAGTGTGAGAACGATAAACGGCGCCCAAACGACGGCCTTCTCCGACAGCGTCGTAGAACGAACGGAGCCAGGCCTGTTATGAACTACTCGTTTGGATTAAGGCTAGAAGAGAGTAGTATTCTTATTATATTATTCTGGAATTTTGACTAGAAACACCAGGCTCAATCAAATTATTTCGATCATCGTTCATGGAGGACACAAATGTCAGCGGGGTAACGTTGCTGCTGTGATCTTTCAGTTGAAAAACCACAGAATATGATGCTCGAGTATATTTTGCTAATCATATAAATTAGCCTGGCCCCCTCGCCTGGCCCCCTTAGCCTGGCCCCCTCGACCTTGTGGAACGGTTGACCACAAGCTCTGCGTGAACTAGACTCACTGAAGTCCTTCGAAAACATTGAAACAATTCTTATTCGTGTGGGTGCAGCGGTCTTGGGTGCGGTTGACACCGCGCTGCTTTTTGATGGCCGTTCAATTGACTTTTGAGTCGTGGATATTTCACGGCGCCATCGAATCCGTGTTTTATGGTAAGTGTAAGGCGCGTAACAACTTCTCATCGCTACTCCCACTTCCACTATACTGCGACTACTACTCCCGCAGTCCCACTACTACTCTCACTACCACTCCCACTACTACAATAATTATCAACGTATTCGGTTGTGTCTGTTGCGCAGCTGAATCAACCAATGCCAGCAGCACAGACATCGGCGACGTCGCCGAGGACTACGACTACAGTGACGATGCAAGATCGCACCACCTTCCCTCATTCGCTGGCTCGACCGATGACATCATCCAGGCGGAGGTGAAGAAGAAACGCGCGCACATCGCATCGCGCACATCCCTCGCCAGAACCCTCGTGGCCGACCAGGACCCCGCGCCTGCGGTCAAATCACCTGCGGTTAAAGCGACCGATCAAAGTTCGACCGCAGACAAATCGACCCCGATTAAAGTGGCGTTTCGCGCGTCGGTGCAGCATCGCGTGAGTGCGTTTGTCACGTGGCCTGATCGGCTGGAGTCTTGCTCCGACACTGCTGCTAAAGATAAGGTGATTGGTTATTTCTTTCGCCACAGAGCGATCACGAAAGACTCGAGCGAAGACTATGCAATTAGCAGTGTCACGGATAACTTTGTGCTGCTGGATAACCTGGTGCCGAACGTTAGATACGGGTACCAGGTGAAATATCTGATGGGAGCGTGGGGCAGTGCGACAGACTGGAGTCAGGAGGCCGTGCTTGATACAGGCCATAGCCAAAATTGATCAGGACTTTCGAGAAATAATTATAGCCTATGTATGTGTTCAACTGGACCAATGAGTAATCATGGCACAACCATTACTAGCGTTTCTAGAAAAATTCATTCATCTTAAATTATTCATTAATCTTGCTTCTAGCAATGCAAGTGGCCTTCGATTGCGATTAGTTTTAGGGAAAGAAATGTCCCCACTTTTCCCCGTGCTGTTAACGGTTGTAATTTTGTATATTTTTATATTGTAGGCTTAGGAATACTCAGTAGCCTATATGTATAGCGCTTGGTACAGTTACACACTGTTGTATAGTTTGTGTCGTGATAGTAGTTCATCTCTGTCATAGACCTACTTCGCTAAATAATGTGCGCATTTGGTCTATACTAGATTCAAGCTTGACATTGTATCGGGCTTATAGAAAATAGAGGCCTACACTTAAAACGAATCATTCGCTAAGCCATGCGGCATATTTCAAATTTTGGCATAGAAAATTTATTTTGTCAGGGGATCAGGGGATCAGGGGGTGTAGCAAAGAAGTTTTTTTTAAAAATAAAAATTGAATGCAACGCGTAGTTTCAAAAATGTTGCTTCTATGATAATCTTCTTATTCTCTCGTTCAAAACTTGTCTAACCAATGTCCACATGTAACTCACAATATTTTGCTACATTAGCAGGCTTCTACGGCGCGTTTAGCCATCCAATCAGATGGGGCCATGTATCTTTTTTGTATTTAGACTTGCGTCCTGCGGCAAATATTAAATTAATTTCTAATTAAATTTAACATATCTTACTTTAAAGAAGAAACGCGAAACAATTTGTCATTTAGGAGTTTAATTTAAAATCAGCTAGAAATTTAATTCGTGAAACAAATTCACTTTTTTAAACATCTCAACCACATCAATGACAGATTAGTAATTGAACGCTATTTTTCAAAGACTTCGTTCTTCTATTAGACGACTTCAAACTTAATCTTGAAACTTGCAAACACTAATGCGAATGATTGAACATCAAAGCCTTAAATCCTCAACAAACATGAAATAAATTTTATATATAAATTCCACACGGAGGAGAAAAAAAAACATCAAAGTCACATTAAGCTTTAACCATTCACCAGGTAACTCATACGATTGCCATTCAATTTGAATAAAATAGAAGCGGATCAGTTTCAAGCAGTTTCAGGCTGCGGAGCCTGTTCTCAACTTTCCCTCTTTACTTATCCTAGGATTTCTTTAGACGCGCATTCTACAGTGCGAAAAAGAATACTTAGTCTTTTTTAGACCACAGACCACTTACATTATCCATCTAGCAACATAAACTGATACGCATTCACCACGACACTAACCACAATACAAATTGTAACCTTGTTAATGTCAGTAAAGCATAGTCCCTAAAGCATCGTCTTGCATTCCAACTGTCTCATTGGCTCAAATGTCTCTCGCTTGCTATTGGCTGGCTGCTTTGTATCTTGCCAACGATTGGACGTCTCCATTCCAACGACCTCTTGCTTAGGGTCGCCCTCTCGAACGCGACCTGAACGCACAAGCAAATTCAACTGAAAATAGTTCAAGATTTGAGCGAATAATGCACACAAGCGTTAATGTGTTCAATTGCAAGCAAACGTGCATAATATAATGCCAATCAAAAGTTAACTTAGAAGTATTTGAATCAAAATGCTATTTTTCAGTCATACATCAATACAAACAATTAGCGCAAAAAGATAAATTATAGACATCACTGGCTCAGACAACGTTTCAATAAAATGTATCAAAAGCACAAGGCTCTCTCTGCAATCAGAATTTCAATATAACCTACACAGCAAAAAACAAAAACGTTATGCATAATAACTGCACGCAAACCTACATATAAAATACATAATAGATCATATTCAACCGTGTGCGGCATTCGAACTAAAAGCTAGCGAGTAAAATACCGGACAAGTTTTCTGTAGATAACATATGAAGAGGCTGCTGGACAGACCTGCTGCGACTGGGGCTGCGCCTGCGGTCACTACGATCACGAGAACGCGATCTTGACGACGACCTAACACACAGCACAACGCATAAACGCATAGCTGAATAAAAAACCGCAACAAGCTCACCCAATACAATACAGTGATCAGCGAACTGAGTTTTGCGTACAATTAAATATAAATTCTCAGTAAGAGCCAATTTTTTGAGATTTCTCAAAAAGTCCAAGGGACTAATTTATCATAAAATACACCAACATATTTGCAGTCTCAGAAGTTATACAAATTTCAAATCTATTAAATATAATTTTTCAAACAACTCCATCACCGGCACCATTTAATTTGTTTATAATTTATCATTCGCTACAAAATTAGGCCAATATAGCCTATTAGGAGTAGCACCAGGTTCTGAGATTTCGCTGTCGATTTGCTCATCAACTTGTATCTATAACTACAAATATTGTTTGACAAGATCACTGAAATTTTAAAAAATGTCTAAAAAGATTTTTCATTTCTGTTTCATCTGCCTCTCATGCTTTACCTTAACCTCTGGACCTTGGCAGAGTAGTGAAGTACGACAGAAACATTTGCTAGCGATGCAGATAGATGAATGGAAGATTGGGAGAGGGGTCGAGGGCATCGGACAATGCTTAGCACGTGTACACCACTTGGATGCAACAGTAGACATAGTAGTGTTGTAGGAGGCAGAGGATGGTAGAGTAGAGGAGTACACGGTTGCCCAAAGCGTGTAGAACTGCTTGCAGCAGAGGAGACAGGGTGACCCAAAACGCATTGTAGCCTTGGAGGCAGCGGTAGCAATTAGCCCCCCGATGCCGCAACACTAAAGCTTGTGATGAATGTGGGGAGGTGGCATTTTAAAGTAGCGGTGCCGACGACGCGAAGTCGCCATTGAAGCAAAGCTGTGTAGTGTGACGACCAGTAGTGGAGTACTGGAGGGTTATGTAGAGCTCTACAAACAGTGAGCTAGAGGTTCACAACACGAGAATGCAACCTCACAACACTTCAGAGATCTCGATCACCTAAACCCGTATGATCAGTTGAAAGTCATTGATCAGCCAAAAATCATTGATAAGTAAACTAATTACGGTGCCTTGAATCAACCAAATATATTGAACAGCACAGTAAATAAATAGTTAGTAAAGACAGTAAATTATTGACCTAATCTTCTCAAAAACATTATGGAAACTGCCTAAATATGTTTTACAACTAAATAGTAAACGTAGAAACAAATTGAATCTTTATTTTGATCTTTTATAAATAAGGACGAAACAAAATCAACTGGTGTCGTAGCTTAATGTCAATAGCTACAGTTACACATTTCGCTGCATCTGCAGAGACGGGTGCGATAGAACATCACGTACATTAAAAACCAGCGAAAAAATAAGTATGGCTTGTACCTTCTGCATCTGGATGCGATATAATATCACAAACACAAAAAAACTGAACAAAAAAAGAAGACCTTCTGCGTCTGCTGTCGCCCCCGCCGCCGCGTCGCCCGCGACAGTCCCTCGACAGATGTCCTCGCTCGCCACACTGGTAGCAGCGGTCGTCCGGCTCGCGCCTCCCGCCCCCGCTGCCGTACCCCGACGACACACTCCGACCCCCCGCGCTACCCCCGTCTCGCATCCACGGCTTCTGGCGGATCTTTCCGGTGGCGTGCTCGATGCGAACCTTCACCCCGCAGATATTGCTGCGCGACAGACGACGACAATATAAAGAAACATCGTAGCAACGCATGGAGAATCACACGATACATTGAAAATTTGCGTTCAGCAAGCGTATCACCAGTGCTAAGTCAATGCAGACGCAATAACTTAGTTCTTGGCATCGCATTCGTCAACATCATGGCTCATTTACAATTTACTACCAACGTTCTTTCATTTTATCATCGCTTTAAATCACCATAAATCACCATAATCATCATATAACGATTCAAAAACTCAAACCACTTAAAATAAAGCGGATAAAATTATGATGCTCACGTTCCATCGAGGCCTCTCACTGCATCCTCCGCATCCTTCGGGTCCTCGAACTCGACGAACGCGAAGCCGGGGGGGTTGCGCGCCACCCAGACGCTCTTGATGCGCCCGTAGTAGCTGAACGCGCGTTCGATCTCGCGCTCCTCGGCGTCACGAGGCAGGTCCCCCACGTACACCTTGCACTCCGTGTCCTCGCGGTACGACATCGCGGCGACCAAAGCGCTGTGTATCAGTAGCTAAACGAGATGGTCTACCACGTTGATGGCGAAATTATGGACAAATTAGGTAAATTGTAAATAAAACCGATTAAAAGCAATTAATAAATTTTAATGCAACAATGAAAAATATGGCGGCGAGTGTAATGCGACGGTAACGCGATTTTTTAAACTCGAAAGTGTTAATCGGAGTTGATTTGTTTTCGATCCCACGATTACTTGACCATCTCGGTTGAACTCACATCATGTTGTAATTCATGATTTATTGTTATATTTGAAATGTTAAATAATTGCAGATGTACCCTAATCCTTAACCGTTCATTTTTTGGCGCTCGAGTCAGATATTTTGGCGTCATTGACGCCACGACGCCGCTTAATAGTAAATTAGTAAATAATTTGGACGTGTCTGGTGACAAACCATTTTACTGGCTCTTTAAACTTTGTCTTTTTAGTAATTATTTAATTATTAATAAATTAGGTATTTTAAAGGGATGCTTTACCTAATTCATGTTGCGAGCAATATATTTCTTATCGGAATTGATACGTATAGCAGTCTAGCTTTGGATTTTGATTTGCACTCAGTGATTTGCGTTCAGTGACCTTAGTTGATGCAGTTTGTTAAACGTTTGATGCGCGCACGCCCACATATTGTAAGGGCCAAAGTTGTTTAATGCCAAAATCATGACATTAAATAACGCCATATCCCACATTTTCTGGTTGCCCCTCATATTTTCTGAATATAGGTTTATGATTGAGACTAGAGTCTGAGAACAAGTTTGCTTCTGTTGCATTTAATTGATCATTATTCAGTCGGGTTGATATGCGTCTCTGGAAGGTAGGTATACTGTGAAGAACAAAGGTAAACTGTTATCGTCTTTCGCAAAGTGATATGATTCCCTATAGTTTACAATTGCCCGCGTGTCTCACAGATCGAGAGCAGCGATGAGCTTCGTAGAGTTTAATCAAACGGCGGAGGATCACTGCGCTCTGCTCGTCCTCATCTGCCCCCTCGGCACTGGACTCAAGCCCAAGAGCTTTGCGCGCACTTTTGATCGCATAGCGCGCGTGCGCTCCATCAGGGTAGGCAGTCCAGCGCGCGTCGTAGCGCTGCGCTATCGGCGTGACTATTCGACAGAGAATAACGCCTGGGGGGATTTCCAGTTTCACCGGCGCGTCCTCGGACTGATTTCTGTCGGAAAGTGTGATGGGGGGGCGGATGCGGATGAGGGGGAGGAGAATGATGCGCGGGGGCGCAGGAGAGTAAGGGAGGATAGGTAAATTGTGTGACTTGTCAATTATATTGTTTGATTGTGAATCATTGTCAAAGGCCTATAATTAAAAAGAGTTGGCCTGCTGGTAACCTTATGCATGTAGTAAGCGTTTGCTTATTCTAATTACTATTTAATTTGTATTGTTCGTTGTAATTTCAAAGCTTGCTATTCAAATTTTAATATTTTTGGACGATTTAGCTTCGTGTTCCAAATTGATTCGGACTACGAAATGCCTGATCATATTTTGTTGGCGATCATAGTTAAGGATCGTATTAAGTTGAGGATCATACTTAGTTGTGGATCATATTTAGTTGAGGATCATATTAGTTGAGTATGGTATTTAGTTGAGGATCATACTTAGTTGAGGATCATATTTAGTTGAGGATCATATTTAGTTGAGGATCACATCCTTTCCCTGCTCATAAAACAATGAGTGTTGTCATGCGCGCACAGTGCGCCGGGACGGAGTGGCGCAGACGGTGCATGGTCCATGCGCCGGCTGTGTCGCGCGCACGAGGAACTCAAGGAACGCTACGAGGGAACGCTCCTCGACGCTCGGCTCCTTGTCTTCGGCTCTCTCCCGGCTCCCGACCCCTTTTCGCTCGACCCTGGCTTGACCCCTGCGGAGGAAAACTCTGTCGATCGTAGCGCCTCGGATGATAATCGCTCGGTGCCGAAGAAAATTATTCAGGATCCCTTGGGCTCAGGGTCAACGGTGAATCATTCATCTGATAGTAAACCCAGCGTTGACGTCGCAGGGTTGATTATTGATCCTCTTAATGCTAACCAGCTTGAAGTGAAGCAGCCAGACTATAGCCGGGATACTGGAATCAGCGTCAACTGTGATCCACTCAACGCTACCGAGCGTCTTGTCACTGGATTGGACGATCCTCTGGGTCAATCGTTGCGTCGCATTCACTCCGACGGTCGCCTAACGCCTAAAGGCCGCCCTCACGACACCGACACCGGTTCCCTGCGCGGCTCACCAAGCCGTCGCACTGCCGGCTCAAAACCGGTTGGGAAAGCCACTTCAAAGCCACGCGGCGACGTCTGGCACTACGCGTTTGACGACGCTTTATCCACGCCTGAATTTGACACGGCGCTCCACGACTACCTCGCCTCGCTCTTCTGGGTCCTCGAGTCAAAGCGGCTCGACCGGTCTGCCATGTCGGCCGACCACCCCCCCGCGTTCATCGCGGCGCCGTACGAACGTCGTGATTCGTTTGCAGCCGAGTCGCCGGACAGCCGCGTGCATCGTCGGCGCTGTCAGGGTCGGCTGCGCAAACAGCTCGGCGATATCTGCCTTCTGACCGCAGCGCCCGATCTAGCGGCGGCCACGCATTACCGCGCGGCGCTGGAGCTTTTGAAGCCGTCCGGAGGAGATGCGCTGTGGGTGGGGGGCGCGTATGAGGGCCTGGCAGTTACCAGCGTCGTCAAATCGCGCATCGATTCGCTGGAAATCGGGTCTTCGTCATCGCTTCAGAGGAACGTGTCATTTTCCGTGAAGCGCGGAGTAGCGGCGCAGAACGCGGCGAGAACGTTTGCGGCAAACGCGCCGACGACCGGGCTGGATTTAGCCGACCGGAGGGGATCGGCGTCGGCTGCGTCGGCTTCACAACCGATCAGGGTGTCGGATCAAGTGGCGGCCGATTACAAGGATGCGATCATCCACTACGGAAAGGCGAGTCTTGTGCTGCTCGATGCATTTGTAAAATTTGTGTAGGTTAGCCGTCTCTGCCTAGAGTAATGCTGAGTGTTTCCATCAAGTGTTTAAATTAAAGCTTGATCTATGGTTAATTTAGTGCCATGTGATTAGTTTTTGCAGAATAGATCTCGGATTAAAATTTAACGCTAGATGGAAACACCTGGCCTAAGTGTTGTGGAATTGTAGTGTGAACAGTGTGGGGGTGAAGTGCAAAATGAATTTTAAAAATAGTAAGTTTAGTTGTTATGCAGTTTGATTTATGTTGCATAGTAAATATGAATTAGCGTGGTGTAGTGTATTGATACCGTGCAAAATTGTTCGCGGCCATTAGTACCATGATAAATACGCGTACCGGAGCGAGGCATGAGCGGGGACACGGCAAGGAATCGATGAGCAGAAGAGTCTGGTCATCGTCCAACCTGTGCTAGCATGCAAAGTAGACGTAGAACTTATAGACGTAAAACTTCAATGATGACGATGATAAATTTACTGAAAATTTTGCTTCATTTGACATGGTTTGAATTACACGGCTTCAATGCGACTATTTTGATGTAATGCAACTTTAATGCATCAAAAAATTAATAAATGCGGTATCATCAGGCAATGTAATGATTGCGCTTGAATTGTCATTTATTTGAATGATTTTAAATTTGATGAATGATTATATCCTACTCGCCGCGCTAGGTGCGAGAGGCGGGTGTGGTAGAGCTGGAGGCAAGCCTCAAGGCGTGCCGGGTGCTGGCCCCCGACCCCCGGCGTGGCCTGGACGCCGCAGACTTCCTCCAGAACGTCGTCTACATTGGCGTGACTCTCAGCGAGGAAGAGAGCGCGCAGAGGTTTGCTACGCTCGCGCAGCTCTACGCCGACATTGGGATGAGGCGCAAGGCGGCGTTCTGCTTCCGCATCGCTGCCATGCAGTGCGTCATTCCGACAAATCCGGTGAGAGCCAGGAGTTTAGATGAGCAATTTCAAATTGAGTGTCTGATATCTGATCAGTGGACTGTGAATTGTAAATCGAAATATTGAGAGCCAGGAACATGTTTCTCAAAACACCTTCTAAGGGTGAATTTTAGACTTTAACGGGTTTGTAAGAAAATCTGTAAAAAATGCTATCGCTTGTTATTTTAATCTCCACACTGCCGCGCGCAATAAAATAAATTATAATGTCATGGCAGGCAGCGATTACAGGAGATTTTGTTAAGATCCGACCTAAAACTGACCTAAATCTGGATTGAATTTAGCCATAGTGTTAGGGAAGCATTGAAAAGTAGTCCTCAAGATTTTAGTTTAAAATTTCAGTGTCTGATTACTTATCAGCGGACTCTGAATTAAAATCTGGGCACCGCAACTAAATGATTCAGAATTTCAAGTGTTGTTAATAACACACATATTTAAAAATAATTGTCATAGGACATGAAAAATGTATAGTAACCATATAATACATAATATACAGCATAGTTTAGTCAATTTTTATTACGTCGTTAAATTAATTCAAGTTTCAGTCCACAGGATGATTCCTAAAACAAATTTGTTGAAGTGGTAAATTTTTCTATTTGTCGATCTAAAATATTTTTTATTCGATTTTAAATTCTTCTAGTTTGTTTTATCTCCAGGTTCTATCATGGAACCGCTGCTACCGCCTTCTCCTCTTCGCTCTCCCTGGTTACCACCTTCCCCTCGACGTCAAATCCATTCCCCTCCCCGACCCCCCCGCTCCCGGGGAGCCCCCTGGCCCCCCCGGGTGGAACTCGGTTCAGCTGCGCGTGCTGCATGAGCTGGTCTATGCCGCGCGGCGCATGGCCAACCCTGCCGTGGCTGTGCGCCACATATCGTATCTCCTACACGTCATGCACGCGCACCTGCGCGATACGGAGCGCACGGATCTGTGCGCGATTCTGCGCAGTTACACGTGTGATCCGGCGACCACGGCGACGTCCATTGCGCTGGAGGACGGGACGATTTTACCGCCGGTCGCACTGACGAGATTCCCAACGGTTCGGAGGGTGAAGGCACTCGCGCTCGCGCCGCACTGCAGACCTCTCAGGTCAGACAAATATAATAGTTGATTTAGAGTCGGTTTTTGTTTCCGAAGACTTAATCACTGATCGGGGATCTCTAGTGACCCTATTTTGTTGCAAAAATGGATTTATGTCAAAGTTGTTGAAGTTAAGGTGATCAATTTAAGTCATCTGTTCTATTCTGAGACAAAACAAAAAGCTTGCCTCATTGATGTGACACACTACAGTGTATGAGTTTTGTAAGTGCATCTGGATATATAGAGAGGGTCATTTGAGCTTGCACCACTGGCAGTATTCTCTCTTGTAATGCTTAGCCACGAACTGTTGAAATTCTATACAAATTGATGACAGTTGTAGGAGTTTAATGATCAAATATGGCAGTGCGCATCTTTTTTTTTTGATCCAGCATGTATTTGCTATAATGCACTTAATACTTTTTGTTTTTTGTAAAGTTTTATATTATTTTCTCCATTTGTGCGCTGCAGGTTCCGGAGGGACGAGGCGTCCGTGGGAGGTGCGGGGGGTTTGAGTGCCCCCACTGCCTCGCCCTTCATCTACACCCCCATCTACACACCGAGCGCCGCAGCGCCCCCTGGCGACGCCCCCTCTTGCTTCTGGGTCGAGGGCGACGCATGCGAGGTAGGTCGACTGTTCTTTTACATGTGTTTTTGTTATGATTATCATTATTATTTTTATTTTTATTCTGTGCATGGCATGTCGTTCAGAGTTGGTCGATATAATTAAGATGTGTATTTCTCTGATGAATATAATTTTGTATTGTGAATTAAAGTGCATTGATTTTGTATTTATTATTTGATGTGACGGGCGTTTTAGAGAATTTGTGTTCGAGCAACAATTTTTTTCCCATTTGAAAAACAAAATATGCTACTGTATCTATTATACAATGTCCATTGGCATGAAATGTTTTGCGAGACTAGTGAATTATTGTTTTACTATTAATTAATTAATTATTATATGACAATTTAGCTATGCTCAGCAATGCAGTGGTGTGTCTATATGTATTTTATTGATAGAAGCAGGTTGTATAGCAATGATATATGATTTTCATCAATGCCGAGGCACTGCACATTGGCATCAATGCCGATGCAATGCGCTACTGGTATTGAATGTTATAAATATGATCACTATATAAATAGCCATCTTCTCGTGCTGCAGGTGTCTCTAGAGCTGTCCAACCCGCTCCCCTTTCAGCTTGAAGTCGACAGCCTGACCCTCCTCACAGAGGGGCCCCCAATGATGGGGCGCTCCGTGACATCATCGCTGCACCCCGGGGGTGGCGCTGCCTCTGTAAGGCTCCCGGTGACCCCCCAGGGCACGGGGCTGCTGGCTGTGATGGGGTACGTGTGCGAGGTGATGGGGGTGAGGAGCGTGTGTAGACTGAGGGACGTACGTCATCTAGCGGAGGTCAAGTGTGTCGCGACCGTCGTGCCTGCCCTGCCTCTGCTGCAGGTGATGATGTAGAGAGTGCTCTGTTTACGCTAGCCACTGCGCTATGGATGCAAGCCTTGTTATGTATGCTCTTTGCACGGGACACTAGGCTTTAAATTCTGTTTAAGCTGGCCCCTATATACGATGCGAGCTAACCACTGTGCTAATTTAGCTAGCTTTTAATGCTATTTTAGCCTAGCTGGTAGCTAGATTACAGGCTAGAACTTTATACCATTTATGCTGACCAATTGGTATACACTATTATGTTGGCTGCGATGGTATTTATGTTGGACACTACACTCCGCTATAAGCACATAAGAATGTGAGACAAATTGCTCGAGAAGCAGATCATAAGCCTACGTCTATGATTTATCAGTGTGAATTATTTGGATGCCAAGAGCCTGTCATGTCATACAATGCTATGCATCTGTATGTATTATTTATTATTGTTTTTTTTTCAGCTTTAAAAAGAGTGTATCATTGCTGCAGGTCTCGACCTCGCTGTCCCCAGCTGAGACCTTTTGCTCGCTGCCCGACGCTGAATACGTTGTCGCCACCGGCTCTCTCGCCGTCAGAGCCGGCCAGCGAGCCATCTTCAGCGTCACCCTCTCCAACCAGAGCCGATTAGCCGTCCACCGGCTCGATCTTTACGTCGACTCCGACGGCATTCCCCCCCGGCGGATCTCGGAGCTGATTCGCTGGGATGAGGCTGGTCTCCAGGCGCAGATGCCGATTTCACCGGGCGGTTTAGTGACCATTGACCTTGAAGTCACCGGAATGACCGATTTTCTCACTGGGCCTGCCGCAACCGAGGTATCATCTAAAATGTCAAGCGACGAGCGGGAGGATCGGTTTGACTGGAGGCGGCATTTAAGTTTTGATTCTGGCGGGGCGGCAAGCGTGGAGCTGGTTCTGTTGATGCAGTACGGGGGCTCGGGTGAAGCGGGGGGGTATTGCCGTCAATGCGGGGTCAGCCTGTTTGTGGATATTCTACCGGTCGTCGAGCTTGATTCCTGGCGCGTGCTTGAACTTGATCGACAGCGGTGTCGGCTTGTGCTGGATGCGGTCAATGTGTGCGGACAGGAAGTTGAATTGTTTTCCGAGGGGGAGGAAGCGGAGGGGAAGGGGAAGAGGTTGGGGGTTGTAGGGGTGGGAGAAAGAGCGGGGTTGGAGGTGGTGGTGGCGAGATGCGATCTGAGAAAATGCCGCAGCGATGCAGCAACTACAGGTGGGCGGGATGTTGTGACTTGTGGCTCTTATAAGTTACAAGTTCGTTATAAATTTTCTATCGTACAATTGTTTAATTGTTCTTTTTATTAAATTTTTTTGTTTAAATGTGAGACAATTTAATAGCAATCAGTTTGACTTCTTGAGATCGCTGTTGTAAAGTTCAACAGTTTATATCTTGCTTTTTTGCTTGAGTTCATTTCAAGAGAGTTGCTAACAGTTATATTGGCTTAAATTAATGCTGCAGATGTTCTACTTGACTATTTACTGCTTCAAGAATTCATGTCTGTGTAATATTTATTTTTTAAGTAAGTATTTTGTTGCTCGTAGCAGTTGATCGTATCAATGATGCGTGTGCAGGTTTGGGTTCGGCCTGTATTCAGTTGACCCTTGCGGCTCACCTCTCCTCCACTGTGCGCCTCCGCTGGTCCATTCCCTCTCGCTCCTCCCTCTCCGGCGCCATATTTCTCTCCGCACTCCACTGGACCGCGACCGACGTCGAGCGCCTTCAGACCTCTCCTGTTCACTGGTGTGTGAAGGTCAACGAGGTCGAAGTGTCGAGTGACACGGCTGTCGAGTCGCTGCGATGTCACGACGGCGTGTCGATCAGCGTGTCGGCAAGAAATGTGTTTGGTGTCGAGTGGACCGGCGTGTCACTTAGAGTTAATGTGTGTCGAACTGATAATGAGACAATCGTGAAAGCATGTGAGGGTGCTTTTTGGTCATCACAACGTGACAAAGAATCGAAGCAGCAGATTGAAACAACACATTGTGATAATTCGCATAGGAGCAATGTGATTGGTGGAGAATCAGGTCAACAGTCTGCTGCTCCATCATCTGTAGAATCCAATCCACACTCTGCATCAGTGCCTGTGAGTGAACGTGCTCCCGCTGATGCCAGACGGAGTGTGTGTGAGATTTTTGCCTCCAATGACGGGCTGCTCATCGGCTGCGCCGCTTCTCAATTCGATCGGCTCTTGGACGGAGCCGATATATCTCACGCGTGCTCGTTTCTCTTCCTCACGCCTGGGATCTACCGCCTTAGCTGCGTTTGTGTCGTGTCCGTGGCGACCGACCTAAATGGGTCACAAGCTTCTGGCAAAGTGGCCAATCAGAAGCGTCCATTGGCATTGAAGCAGTGGGATTGGTCAACAAACATGGAGGTGAGTTATGAATATAGGTCGGAGGAGGAGAGAGTGGATATATTGAGATCAAGGTCGGAGGTGGAACTGAAGGCTGCGGTGGAGGCAAGGCAGGCTGAGGTTGGGTCACTAGCAAGAGCTCAGTCACAAGCTGAAGCCGAGTTGAAAACTGTGCCACTGGCTGAAATTGAGTTACAAGCCAAAGTTGAGTCATCAGCTGAAATTGAGTCACAAGCCAAAATCGAGTCACCGGCTGAAATGGAATCACAAGCCAACATTGAGTCACTGACTGAGGGGCAGTCACAAGTTGATTCGGCTGAAATCAAGTCACAAGCAACAGTTGATTTGCTGCCCGATGATCGATCACTAGATAGCAAATCATTCCACTCGGAGGCTCTCACTGATGCAAACGTTGGATCAGAGAATGAGGCATTATCTCAAGCCGAGACCAGGTCTGATGATGTGATTGGGGCTTCACTGCCTCGCGTGTCTGCAGAGAAGGCATCAGAGACTGAGCAGTGCCTGTTGCAGGCTGGCGCTGGGCTGCAAGCTGACTCTAGTGCTGAGGGTGGGGCAGAAACTCATGACCGGTCTCAAAGCAAGACTTAGTCATGTGCTGATGGTTAACTGTGTTGATGACTGGCGAACAATGCAGACAATTCAATGCTGGGCTTTCTAACTCGCTTAAAAGTATGCAGCGAGGATAAATTTTTCATGTTTTTTCTTGGGTATCACCTTAAGTTTGTCGCTTTTGAGATGTAGATTATAATTATTGTCAATACAGCTGCAGTAGATTGTATAGCTAGTAGTAAAATGGTGATGGCGCGCGGTGTGTATTCATTTTGAAGAAATGCGTTGCAGGTGACTTTAAATATATGAAGGAATGTTGTGTTGTGTTTTTTTGTAGACAGTACTGTAGCACCTGTATATAATATATCCTTGCAATAATTGCATTTCTGATTTTTTTTTTTGTGTGTCTTGGATGAACTATATTGTGTAAGGCTGTATATTGCGATCAATATTCCAGAATATTCCAGTACAACTCTGCAGGGATTCAGTATAGTTTGTCTTGCCATCCAGCCTGGTGCTATCGGCGCTTGGCGCTTTGTGAATAGACTGCATCACTGTTTGTTTGTCAATCATAAAAAATAAGCGCGATCGTGTGATTGTATGCCATGGGCATTGCGCGTATTGTTTCAATATGCCAGTTGCACTTTTGATGCGCGGCACTTCAAAGCTATAATGTTTGAAGTTATTTAGCAGCTTATTTGACATTTAATTTTTATGTGGCACCGTTGTTTGCTCACAAACTTATAGTTCTTTGAAAATTCTGTTCTAGAGTGCTTTGTCACCAATTGCATATCCTATTGCTCTCGATGTTTTTTAAAGCTTTCTCTGAACGTTTCGATGATAGCAGTTATTTGAACTTTTGTTTAATCTGGATTATAACGGACGGTTGGTTGACAGCCTAAGTTGGCGTCATTTTTCGAGTTGTCTGTGATTTAAGGAACGAAAAATCATTAATGAAACGTTGTGAAGTAATTGTAATTTTATTGCGGTTCTAGTTATTGCTGTACGTTATTCTGTTACGCTGGGTAAGGTTTGACCGTTGTTGATAGTAAAATACGATTGTTCAAAGTTATAGCCGTGTGTTGTTTGATTTCAACGCGCGTAAAGCAGCCCACGTTGTAAAATATAAATATACAGCGATGATTTTGTGTAATTTTTTGCGGGTTACTATTTTATTTTTTATTTGAATTAATTTCCTGATGTTTTCCGAAATGTGTATGCGTAAGCAAATTTGAGTCAAGAAATAATGCCTGATTTCCGTTACTTTGAGATTAACTCTAAGCGAACTAATTTTTGAACCCGAGTGAAATCAACCTTCTTAGCAGTAATTTTTCTTTGCGTAGCTCAAAATTGCGTAATTCATCGCGTTTTACTTATGGATTTTATTTATTTTGCTCTCATATCTACTTCGTTTTTGGCATTTGAGTCGCGGGTCAGAAGTAACTATAATTTAATTAACAGTTCCGATTGTTAATTGCGTAAATCGTAGCAAGTATTAGGCCTCGGTGTGATTTGGTTTAATATGAATATTATTTCCGTTCAGTTCGATTAATGATAGCGGTTTTGTTGTATTAGTATGTAAATAGTTACTGATCATAATCTGTAGTTATGTTGTCATTGTATTTTGGCAATAGATTCATTTGTTTGGTTAATATATAATCGTATAACACACCACGTATAACCGTTAAATAGACAATGCGTAATCAGATAAATACAACGCTGTCAATGATTTGCATATTATGCTTGGATCTACTACAGTAGCGATTCTACTGTGTGCCAACTGAACGTTATTATTTATAACAATAAATACTAAATTTAATGCATTTTTGTTGTTTTTTTAGCGACTGTATTGTTTCAGTGTGGGCCGTAATTCTCGAGCGTTTGAAAGTTCGACATTAGAATGTAACTTTCACAAGTTATACTAAATTCATTACAAAAAAGTCATTTGGGCTCAGACGCCGCAACAGCTTTAAGCTCATGACTATTGCGGTGTACGTGTAGTAGAGCCATACTGATCATTCTTTTATTAGCGGCAATAATGAATAAGAGCTTGAATAAGAGCTTAAATAAGAGCTTGAATAAGAGCTTGAATAAGAGCTTGAATAAGAGCTTGAATAAGAGCTTGAATAAGAGCTTGAATAAGAGCTTGAAAAAGAATAAGGAGCAGTCCAATGTATAGTCAACAACAAAATGGCGTCGTGTCTAACGTAATCACAGAACGACAAGATGTAATACTACAAGAGTGTAATACTACAAGAGTGTAATACTACAAGAGTGTAATACTGCTCACGGTAATAAAATACAACGGGGGATTTATGTCCTTTTTGTCCTTTACGTCGTCCTAAGATCGTTATAACTTGAGGCCCGTTGTTGACTGCTAACAGGTCCGCTTATCACACTCCGCTTTCGACAATGTCTAACTCTCTTGGGTTCCCTGACACAGCGCACAGCGTCACGCAGACAGTGTCATAGCGCAGCACTATGATGCAGTCACAGTAGGTTAGCGCGTGTGTCCAAGCAGTAGCGGGCGGCGGTGTCCATACGATTCCAAATTATGGGGCAGTAAAAAACAGCGATGAATTTCTTGTGCTGATTCCTGAAAATATCATTTGGTTCTGGCTAAGGAAGGCAGTGTCCCTAACCTTCATTAAAAAGCTAAATTCAATGGTGGCAACCGCGGCTTTACTCCCTAAAGTTTTCCGGTGACCCCCCCATTTAGCTGCAGTGCCCGTTGGACGCTCTGTCGCTAGTGCCTGGCAGCAGGTGCGGTAGGGTTGTCGGGGGGTGGATTAATCCATACGCCGCGGCGAGCTCGTCAGCGTAAAGCCACGCGACAGCGACGCTCGTGTGCCTACTACTCTGATTAGATTCGCGCTAGTTGAGATTTAGGTCAGCATTAGGGCCGCTCCGGATGGGCATAGGGCCGCTCCGGATGGGCATTATGGCCGCTCTGTACTTGTTAGACGATAGAAGCAATGGTGTCAACGGCCGCAGCTGTAGCCTAGGACCACAGATCGTTGTTGTGATCACGCCTTCTTGAAAGCAGATGGAAGCTGTCGCCTATGTAATTGCGCAAAATGCCCCTAGGGGGCCTTACCCCACCGTGCCCCCGTTTTGGTTCAAGAGCCCCTCAATGTCTGACTCCCGGGTTTAATAGGTTTAGTGAGAATCCCTACGCGAGATTACAAATTGAGCGTTAATACTAGGCTACGTATTGCTTGAGTTGACGTGAGTACCCGCCCCCCCCCCCACCGGTTGTGAGT